>VZTU01006967.1:32164-45599 GCA_013400835.1 Zapornia atra
AAAACGAATTCATGTCTCTCTTTTGATGTTACAGGACATTTACTGGGTGCTACTTTCAATACCGTGTCCAAAACAACCAGAGGACATGAAGGATCCAAGATATTATCCTACCAACAGGTCTTTAAATATTCTGAAAGTGCTGTTCAGTTCTGAAAGGGGTTGATGCAAAAATGATGCCTTCTTATTCTGCAGACCTGTTCTTTTCCATATTCAGTTGGGAGTCACATCTGCTGTCTGCACAAATATAATGTAAGCTTTACTGGTTTTTTCTACCTTGCAGACCATCTAGTCCAAAGAACAAGTCAGATCACCCTTCCTTTCCACATTTTTAACTACAGGCAAGTTTTGTGTCAGTCTGCATACTTGTCACCAAATTTACAATCCAAGAGTAAGGTCAAGCACTGATGTGACTGAGACCATAATTTTCCAGAAAAACTGGAAGTATTTCTAATGAAATGTGAGGCAAAAAGTATAATCTACCTTGAGAACTACACATATTGTTCTACATGAGAGTGAAAACCACTATACAGAAAATAATTCACCCATTCAAAAATTACTTTGTCTTAGTCCTGACTGGTTGTGAAAGGAACAGTCTTATATCCCAGGACAGTTGTGCGTATCTGAAAATGTTCTGCCCACAAAAGGAATATATGCTAGGTATAGATTCCAAAATGTAAAAAACCTAATTAGTTGTCCTCACGGTTTTTTTTCTCTTTTCTTCTTATTCCATTAAAGAGCTCATTAACAGCTACAAGTAGCTTTTCTTCATGGCAGGCAAGTCACTGAAGACTGTTTTCATCAATTGCATAAATTTGCCCACAAAATCTAGAGCTAAGCCTAATTGGTTCAGGTTCTGCTACTGGCTTAGTCATTATTAGTTCCTTTTCTGATTGATACTTTCAAGATCATTGCAATAATCATTATACAGAGGTTTTAAGGTAGTATTTAAGAATACAAATCCAAGGCAGACTTTTCATTCCCACAGGTATTTAGGCTTGTTGCCAATCTGCATCTCTTCTACAATGCTGGCTTTACACCAACCTAAAAAAAAAAAAAAGTAAAAAATTGTTGATGTTTCAAAACCAAAACTATAACCAATATCCTGCATTTTATTCAAAAGTCATTGAAAGAAAATCTGTAGCAATTTGTGAGTTTTGAAATGTAAGGATTTCAAATATCTGCAGGTGATTTTTGACATTATCTTACATCTTTTTAACCATACATTTTAAATATATAATGCACAGTTATATACAAATTAACTTTAAACTGCAATTAACACAAGAAAAGTCCTGAACAAAGACTTAGGGTGAAAAATATTAAAAAACTAGTTTTAACGTCAACACTATTTGGGCTTTGGAAAGGCTTTTGGCCTATTTTCCTTGCCATAACCCACCATTATCACAAGATGATCCATACAGCATGAACTTTTATGGAAAAACAAGTGTTTTAAATAAAATTAACGCAGCTTGGACTAAAATGTTCCAGAGATGAACTTGAGCTCCAGCTTTGCACCCTTTGTTTACCAGCCCGGGAAGGGCCTGCACTACCCAACATAACGCAGAGACACCTGGTGGCTGCTGGACACGCTGCAGAGAGGCTTTCCGGTCGGGAGAGCCAGAGCAAGTCCAGCAGTTACTCCCCTGGAGATGCACCTTCCAGGTCTTCTGGTTACAGTCTCTGGTATGTGCAGTAGAGCTTGTGCAGGGAAGGGCAATGAAGCTGGTGAAGGGTCTGGAACACAAGTCTTATGAGGAGTGGCTGAGAGAACTGGGACAGCTTAGTTTGGAGAAGAGGAGACTCAGGGGAGACATTATTGCTCTCTACAACTGCCTGAAAGGAGGTTGTGGTGAGATGGGATTCAGCCTCTTCTTGCAGATAACTAGCCATAGGACAAGAGGGAATGGCTGCAAGTTGCCCCAGGGGAGGTTCAGGTTAGAAATTAGGAGAAATATCTCAGAAAGGGTGGTTAGGCATTGGAATGGGTTGGCCAGGGAAGTGGTTGGAGGCACCATCCTTTGGGGTGTTCAATGAAAGGTTAGATGAGGCTCTTAGGGCCATGGTTTAGTTAGTAATAAAGGTGGTAGGGGGGACAGTTGGACTAGATGATCTTGAAGGTCTTTTCCACTCTTAATGATTCCATAATTCTGTGATTTACCTGCCTGTCCATGGAGCCTACCAGCTTTGTATCACTGTTCAGGAGTCAGCAGTATTCCTTTGGTTCCCTTTGCGTAACAACCATCAGTGAAATTGGCTGTGGTCACTTTCCAGAAAAGCTCTTTAACTAAAAAATGAGTCAAATCTCTCTGTCAACCAGCACCAAGCAGTGGCAATTTGAAGGGATCACATTTTACTACAAACCCAGATGTCTTCCACTGGCAAAAGTCCTTCTTTTATAACATGTTGGGATAAAATGTTCATTACTAATCTCCACAAGCTCCATCTCTGGAGTGGGTGGCTACAAATTAAGACAAAGGCATCAAACATCAAATGCTCACAGGAGCAACAAAGAAGAAGCAAGCTTTCAACAAAAAATATTCAACTTCTCTCTCTGCATAGACCTCTAGACCAACTCTGGTGCATCATACTTAAATGTCTTGGCTCAGCCAATAAAATCATACTTACCAGAAATGTAAGTATGGAGAGGCAAAATAGCACTTTTTTAATTACAGAATGTTACATTTATTTTGGTTTAAAGTAAAAAAAAAAAAAATTAAAAGTACATTATTCCAAATAAAATATAAATATTCCCATTTCCTACTGTATATGTAAGGTAGAGATTCCTAATGTAATCCCACACTCCACTGGGCTTAAAATCCATCAAGGTCTGTTTTCTTGCACATAGACCTATTCTTTTAAAAAATCTGTGTAAATGAATCACTGGTGCTAGCAGCCACATCAGAGTTGCACAAAGAGCTACCACAAACCCAACAGTTTTGAAAATGTGAGGGCTCTGGCCATATTCTAACATGCCATTAGGGAAGTATAGGGTCATCCTATAGTCATTAAAGACTAACAAGACAAGTCAAAATCCAAATGACCAGATTCTCCCATCAAACTAATCATTTTCTCTTTGGTGTTGCAAAGCTCTTTGTGATTTGTTTCTTGGGTTTTTTCTTTTAGTTCTCTGTGTACAATAAATGGGTTGTAAAAACATAATTGTCTTTACAAAACTAAGTAAGAGACCTTTACTATGAAGGTCTTGTAACAACTCTGCTTTACACAGCACTAGGGTGAAGACAGTAAATCTGAGACCTACTGAGGGAGGGTCGCAACTGAGCCACCCTTCCTATGGTGACCAGGGGAATGTCAGCAATGGCTTCCCCTCCAGCTTTCCACAGGATCTGGGCAGATTTTACTCTGAAATATGGGAAACACTGTGTTTCATAGTATTGTTCTGCAGAAAATAGCGAAACTCTAGTGCTTTCTGACAGTGATGCCTGGATCCCAAGCAACGCCTGAGAAAGGGAGAGGAGATTTTTGGGGAGCTGCCAGACCGCAGGACTCTCCTTATCTGTAACCACAAACTTAGAGAGGTATTCATGTACTGTATTGAACAGAAATGGAACCACTCAAGCTTTTCCTTATATTTTTTTTCCAGTTTTGAAACTTTGATTTGATGAACTAAGGTTTCGTCATAAGGTACTCATCAATTTGATGGGTGCTGAACTCCAGACTCCAGGAAGGAAGCATGCCTGACAAAACCCTTACCCCCATTCAGCCTTGCCCTGGAATAATATTTAGTAAAAGCATAAAAATAAAATAATGATGCTTAGAACAATGTGTTTCATGCAAAATTTATTATTTCTTCCTTTTTTTTTGTTAAGTCCTGGTTTAAACCTTTAAGCCATCCCCTGTGCATTAGACAATTCTCATTACTTACATTTCTTGCACGTGGGCTATTGAAAGTGCTGAAAGAAGGTCTGCTTCTTCCTCTTCATCACTCTGTTCCCCAGCCAGATCTCAGTAGTGCAGGTAGACATCAGGACGAAAAATAGGTGTGCACGTATACAGCCTCCAACAATGGCCTGTCAGCTGGATGTACTGACTGTGTAAAAATAAAAGACTACAAACATAGATATTTCATGTGAGAGAAGAATTTAGTTTTAAGAAATAAAGCCTGTAGGTAAACTCTAAACTTTTTAGATAGTCTAAACTTTTAGATTATTTCTGTTCAGAACAGGCTGTTCATTAGTTTGTAATCTACATATTCATATTTTACAATTCCCTTCTGCTGTTTCCTGAATGCTTCTTAATTTATCAATGAATTGCTGCCAATGACTACCTTGTGCTGGATACTTGTTAAGCCTCTTCATTTCTGTATTGACTTCAAGTATCTAGGGATCCCTAGAAGAAAACCTAACAGACAACACAGAGACTTAGTGCCTGAAAATCTGTGTTTACACTTCATTTTGGAGTTACTTGGGGCTTGTATATTTAATGTTATAGTATTGTAGGACTAGATTTTGACTTCCCCCCATTTTATGTATCAGTTCCTCTTCGATATCTGAGTTTGTCTTACCTTTGAAGGATTTCCAGGATGAAAGAGGCAGCTTTAAAGGTTGAAGTCTTTGGGCAAACAGGAAAGTTTGGTTCCTTTCTTATGACCCTCTATAACAGAATAAAGTAGAGTGTGAGTCTGGAGTCATTATAGTCCTGTGCCACTACAGGTCGTTCTTATGCAGGCAACAATTAGGGATATATATCAGATATTCTTTTTCTTTGTTTTTTACTGTGCTCAAGAAGATCTGATCACTGGGCCCATCCAATCTTACTTGTCTATGCTCCTTCCTGTGGTTTCAAAGTATCTTCATTTGAGAGAGTTCATGAGGTTTTCTATATCAATAGCTTATTATGGGTTTTCTTTAATTTTCTGTTAAAGCAGAGTATTCTAGACCAGTTCACTGAAAACAAACTTGATAGTTATAACTTATTATATGTCTATTACATACAAGCAAGGTGGTGTAGTGTTTAATACAATGAACCAAGACATGTCTCCACCTGCCTGCCACAACATTGATGAATATGGGGCATCTTTCCAATCTCCAAAAATGAAAACAGGATACCAACCTCTTCCAATAGCTAGAAACATTACTATCAGCAGCAGTCACTGAACATTTCTATTTCTCCTCAGTCTTCTAGTTTTGTTCTCAAAGTGTGGCCATATCCAGCTGTGAACCTTGTTTCAAGAGTGGCTTAATTTAGCTTGATGAAAATTGCTGCAGGTTTAGAAGTATTTTTGTTAATAAAAGAAGTTGTAAGTTCCTATTGTAGCTATATGAACATCATTCTGTCCATCATGTCCCATCCTGTGGGGACAGGACTAGGGGCAATGGCTGTAAGCTGGAGCATAGGAAGTTCCGCACCAACATGCGGAAGAACGTTTTCACAGTGAGGGTGACGGAGCCCTGGGACAGGCTGCCCAGGGAGGTGGTGGAGTCTCCTTCCCTGGAGATATTCAAGTCTCGTCTGGACGCCTATCTATGTAATATGAGATAGGGAGCCTGCTTTGGCAGGGGGGTTGGACCCGATGATCTCTTGAGGTCCCTTCCAACCCCTAAGATTCTGTGATTCTGTGATTAATTGTGTGTTTGCATTCCTTTAAAGCTAACCTAATTGCTTTCTACTTCCACAGCAAATTGTAGAAGTATCATAACAAAGAGAGGTGTGAGCCTGGGCTTCAGGAGCCTTCAGTATGAATTCAGCTGAATTCACTGTCTTCTACATAAGTACTGGTACTCCAGAGTACTGCAGTCTTCTAGGCTTTTCATGAACCAAAGACCTCTGCAAGCGTATAACATGCATAAGCTGGAGCTGAACCACAACATATATTTCTGTGGCTTTTCCAACTTTCAGACTCACTAGAATCTAATGACCTCTAGACCTTTTGGCTATAAAGGCAATCTGTTCTTTGTGGGAAGTGATACCCATCTGAGTCTGATGAAAGTCTGAAATGGTGGCTTAGATACATGACTTTTACTAGCCTTCAGGATGCTTTTACTAGCTTTGAGGCACAACCATTACACTTCAATGTCACTATAATTGTTGAATGACTCTTCATTTTGTGCCTAGACAGTAGATTCTGTCTGGGAACAGATAGGCAGAGATTCTGGATTGAAGAATTAAAAATTTTTACATTGATGGCATTTTTTTGAAGGAGACTCATGAAGTCCTAGATGGAAAAGATGGGGAGAATAGGAAAGAAAATAAAAGGTCCCCAAAAGAAGTTTTCTCTTCCTTCTTTTCTAAAAAAGATATGAATCGTACTTGATTTTATTGTTTTAAAAAGAAAACAGCATGTCAAATCACAATATCAGAGTGGTAAATTTCTGATTAATGGACTGAATCAAACCAGTTTATCCAAATTGTCATTGTCCCCTTGGTGCCTTCTTTTACACCATGTTCTGGATGTCCACCTTCTCTTGCTTTTCCTTCCACTGGTTTATGTATCCTTCCTCTGTTAAATGACTGGAGTTACATCCGTCACAGAACAAAACACAGTTATCCCTCACTATTGCCACAAAACAATCATGCCTCTAGTCACAGGCTAAGGGCAATGCGTACATACATAAAAGGGCAGAGCCCAACCAAAACATTGCCCTTGTACTATAAACACCGGGTACTTACTTCACCATGTGTGTATCACGCTAAGCAGCATGGCAGCTGTAGAGCCCTGGATTTCTGCCATAACCAAGGAATAACCATTCAGTGTCGAATCTGACAGTTTCTTCTAAATGAGTCTAACCTTCCTGTTTTAAAATTCAGACATCATGAGACAGTAATAGGCAGTTCATTTCACTTGCTGTGATGATAATTCGTACAAAATATAGCTGTTAATTTGGCGAGCTGAAGCATCAAGCATGCTGATATTGTGCACACACCTCGTCATCTCCTTTGGTTATTTTGTGTTCCATCATCACTGAAGGTTTTTTTTCCAACTCCATGTTTCATAATAGGAAGGAAGTGAGCTGAAGGGCTACAATGATTTCCATCTAAACTGCTCTCTTTTTGTCTGCACTACAAAAACTAACATCCCTTTGCCAACATTTGCTTAGACATTTTTCAAATCATAAGAAAGGAAATTATGGGAGTGAGAATACAAAAATGGAACAAAATCCTCTTTTTACCATAAAGTGTGCATTAGAAATGAGTGAGTTTCCTACTGTTCAGAACATACATGTGAACAGTAGGAGACAATGAATGCTCTAAGGACTGTCTCCTGCCTGCCGACACAGTAGAGCAATCAGAAGAGAGNCCTGCCGACACAGTAGAGCAATCAGAAGAGAGAAGGCTGTTTGCTTTTTCAAAAAAAAAAAAGGGGGGAGGAAAATCAGTCTTTTTTGAGAGCCAGTGGCAGAGTTCTTTATTTTCATCTCTTCGTCTCAACCTCATTGGACTCTTAAAGTTATACACAGCTACCCTTTCCTCTGTGCTTTCTGGTCCTGGGATTTTTCCCTAGAATATGTAAGATTCCCAAAGCCAAAGTCTTTAATCATGTCATTAGTTGCACAAGGAAACATGCAGGGAGTTCTGTCAGTTCTGTTGCATTTGGGAACAAAATAAATAACAATAAAAAATGGAGCTTTGCCTTTAATTACACAAAATATTTGGTAGTAGTTAAGTTTTGTGAAGAACAAAGTGGAAGAGAGGGAGGTATATGGGAGAGAATACCAATACAACCTGTTAACAACAGAACAAGTAGAGTGTTCTGTATACGTTGACATTACTCAAGAACTCAGATATGCAAAATATCAAGTTCTGGAGTGCATTTATCTGAAGTTTAATCCAGGATACAATTAATGTTTAACCTAATCCTACCCCAAACCTTTAGTTTAAGCCTCTCAAGTCTTCACTTACCACTAAAAATCACCAGCTTTTTTTAAGTAAATACAGTTGGTTTCTTGTGTTCACCTTCTGGTTTCTAAATCATTAGTCAATGCCCATATCACATGTTGTTTTGGTTTAGTTTTTTCTACAGCCATAAGTACTGGAAACTGAAAGCTTTTGTGACTGCCCAACTGACTGACTGGCTGAATGACAAATACTCTAGGGAAATTTTATAAAGCAGCTGGAGATTTAAGAAAAAACTTTGAAACTTGCAAGACATGATATCACTGTAGAATTAGGGAAACTCTGCCCCTGAAGTTCCTAAAACTTCCATTCACTTAAGAGCAGCATTTTATTGTCCTGACAGCATTTTAAACTGACAAAATATTAAAATTGGGCTGATAGTCCTTTGATAATCAAGTAATGGTAAACATGCCAGTCTTCAAGATAATGTTAGCACATTCTGCAGAGAGACTGAAAAGAGCCTCAGTGGTATAACTAGGTCAGGGTGAATCTAATATAAAAAGTAGATTCTCCAGCCCAAAGGTCAGGTCATTTTGCAGACTGCCACCACTGAGGTACTGTCTTTCAAACACAGTCATTGAAGCTTTTGGTGAAATTCTATTTCAAGCAAAGGAATATCACACCTGCCTGGCTTTGACCCTGTGAAAGGGTTAAATGCAACACCTTGAACAAATTTCCCAGAGATAAATTCCTCGTTAAAAAAAGTTAGTCGTATAAGATAGACAGAGAGGTTTGGGCTTTTTTTAGGGGAAAAAAACAACCACAACAAAAAACCTAGAGGAACCAAAGAAATCAAGGGAATAAATACCTCCTAATTTATTCAAATACAGGATTTCCTTCTCTTTCACAGCTTGATTCTTTATTAAGACAAACTGTCATAACCTCATCTTTGCACAAGTTCTTTATGATGATGTGTGTAATGAAGTAAATGTTTAACAAAAACTAAAAAAGAGGGAAAGAAAATAATCATTTAACCTAATAAAATTAAAATCTCAAAACCACCTATACAGTGCAGAAGTTAAATCAGCAAATAATCTTGGCAAGCTTTTTCTAAAAGGGATGGTTGGTCAGTTAACTTTTCTCACAGGTAAGTTTGGTTTTCTTTAATTCACCTTAGACGCAGGAATAAAAAAGCATGACAAATGTATAACCAAGATTCTTTAATTCTTCACTTTTGTCTTATTCCAAAATAGATTCAACAGGATTTAGTAAAAGAAAAAAAGAAAAGAAAGGAGTCAGAATTCCTCCCCTGTGTGTACACATCTGGGTGGGCCACTGCAGGTAAATTTCTGCAGCAAATGGAAGAGACACAAATTAAATAACTGGCTTGTGCCCACTTCTAATTCACCAACAAAATGGTTCTTTATAACAGGGTCAGCTGGGAAAAAGGAAGTGGAAGGACGGTGGAGTGAGATCTGAATTCCTGCCTCTGAATCACACAGGTCCTATTCTTCATCAGACACTCTCATCATGAGGGAATATTTAAATTTCTTTGCAATCTTATGCATATTCATATTTTTCACGCTGATACCTACTCATTGGTGTATTCAACCCTAATTATGGGGTCACTGCCACTTTAAAAAGATTTTCCAGTCATTGGCCCAGGTGTATTTTGCCTCAAATATTCTATCAAATTATTTGCTTGTAAACAATCAGTATACAAAAATAGATGCAGATTTAATGTTTATTTGCAAAAAAAACACAGGTGCATAAGAAAACCCACCCATCAAAGATGCAGTTTACATTGTTTTCATAGCCTGAAGCAGACAGTTTGAACTCATGCTCACTCATCCTGTTGTTATTCTGGTCATCTTTCAATACTGAAATGACTAAGGCATTGAAATCACATGAAAATTAAATCCCTTACAAGTTGTTTAAATGTTCTTTTTACCTATCTTTTTCAAAAATGCTATCTTAAGCAATGTTGAACAGAATAAATTAATTTTCTGCACCAGATTCAAACACCTAACTCAATCTTAATTGAATGAAAATTTTATGTCATGGTTGGTATGGCCAACACAGCTTATATGATTCATATTTTTGCAAAAACACAGAAAAGAGGACTAGAAAATTAGTACATCTAATAGCTGGGAGATGGCGAGCTGCCCTGGAACCACTACAGGCTTGGCAGCAGCAAAGACTAGTAGTATCCTGTGCTGCATCATGAAGACAATCACCAAATCAATGGATACGGTTATTCCATTCCACTGAGCACTTGTTCAGCCACACCCAGAGAAGTGTTCAGCCTTCATCTCCAAATTCAGGAGGGATGTTGAAAAAATTGAGACAGTCCAGTGGAGGGACACCAAGACAGTGACAGAACCAGAGAACCTGACGTAAAAAATGTTGATGGAATTTGCTAAACCTAGAGGACAGAAGGTTTGGGGGAAATTCTCTCTGAAAAGTATTCCTTGCTGTGAGAACAATTAAACATTGGAGTAGGCTGCCCAAAGACATGGTGTAAACTCCCTGCTTGAAGAATGCGTTGAAGATCTGGTTTAACCTAATCTAAAACTCTACTTTTAACAAAAGGTTGGACCAGATGTTCTCCAGAAGTCCCGTCCAAAATGTAATGACTTTAGAATGACTCAGATTTTCCTTTCTTTTGTATCTTGCTCCACTTTTGAAGATCTTGTCTTTTTCAGAAAACTATGCTTCCTTTTTAACACCAAAAAATTATTTAAAGTACATGAGAAATAAAATGTGTATGGTACATTGATTCTCTGTCCCTCTGCTGGATTTGCCAGAGCATGAAAGGGAGATGTGAAAGAAAAATGAGAATGTGCTCTTTATCTTACTCAACTGTTCATGTAATTTCCACAGGAGAGACGCATAATAAGGCTTTGAATTTAAGCTACACTGCCTCTGGGTTCCCCCCTCCAGTTATCAGGCTGCAAGAGTCACATTACACTTATACAAGAGTGGGATTACATTCCCCTAATGGGGCAGGATTAAGCCAAAGGAGGTGGAACAGCTTTCAAAGGAGCAACTTCAACACAGGGGGCCAAATTCTACTCTCAATTACACACATGTGACCATCACAGTGACTTCAATGGGGATACTCAGGTGTAACCAGGGGTAGAGTGCTTATGTGACATGAAGCAGATGTGAAAAACCCAAGTGTAGACTAACCATGAGCATCTCATTTTTAAAGAGCCACTGTATTGTGGATGGCAAGCAACAGAGCTTTAAATAGGACCATGATCTACTGCCCTGCATTCAGAAGTAAATCTTTCTTCAGACTTTCACGATCTTGCAACTGCTACAAAATACAGCAAATTTACGGTGAAAGACACTGAAAAGTGAAGGTGGGATTGCAGGAGGTGAGATTCTTCTCTCAAAGAGTTTACAATATTTATGCTTGTTAAAGCATTTGTTCACCTCCATCGCTATGGCACCTGCAATGTCTGACTGTGTTCAAGCTACTTTATATCCTTCTAATTTAACTCCTGCAGCTTTAAAAGTCAACGTCACGGTTTTTTTCTCTGAAGGATTCTCTTTGCTTACTTGTGAATTTCTGTTTTCATATAAGTTAGCAAGTGTAATAAAACTGTAATGAAGATTTTTTTTTTTATTTTATGTAGGCAAAGGGAGTTCTAACTTGACTCACAATATACATCTCTCATTTGAAACAGACCAAACAGATTTTGCAGTAAATTTCATCAATGTCTGCACAAGAATGCAAGTCCAACGCTAATAATTCACACCAGTAATTTGCCAAAGTGCTAATAAATTGCACCTTGAACGGCTGAGGTACAGTCACACGGAAGGGAAAGAAAAAATATCGGTAGAAATGCAAACAGCTGACTGGAACATTTCTGTCAAGGATCACCTCATCTGATCTAAAACATGCCATCACATGCAGAGGCTTTTAGTCTACTATCCGTGTTATGTGGTCGTATGAACAATGCTGACAGAATGAATCATGCAATGGGCAGTGCAAGCTGTCTGTCACCAAAGCATGAGGATCTCTGGCTGTGTCTACAGGAGGCTCCCAACCCCCAGAGAAATGTACACTGTGACCTCACTCATGGCCACGCTGCAGATCACTGTATAATTGAAATAAAAGAGAGAAGGCAAAGAGGAAGAGGAAGGGGAATTATTCTGGCAATAAAGTAGGAATTTCCTCTAAATGAAAAGTAAAAATGCAGGCAAGTCAGGTAAACTTGTACTATAGGTATTGTATGCTATGGGAATTATTTCCATTACACATTTTGTTTCCATGAGAATCATCCCTGTGGCTCTTTAATCAAGTGATTTCATTACCGCCTTTTAAGAATTGACTGTGTCTATATCCTCAGCCTAGTGCTACATCTTGGGAAGGTGGGACCCAAATTCAAAGCCAGGAAAAAAGATACATCAGTGGCATGTCTTAAAGTTATTAAGGTAAAGTATATGCAAGCCATAGCCTCCAGAGGCAAGCTTCATCTCTCAATATGCATTAGCTACCTGGAAGTTGCATATCTTAGCAAAACTATCCAGGAGAGGTGGCAAGGGAAGCCAGTTAAAACTAGGATCTTAGAGATGCTACACAAAGAGTCCTAGGTTTGTGCTGAAGTGAGGTGGTATCTTTTGAGAGGGGCCAGGCTAACTTACATCATTAAACAGAGAATAAAGTATGTATCTGAAAAAAAACCAGCCTTTTCACTGTGTTTTGCAGAGCACAAGAGGAACCGTGCGACTACTCAAGGAAAACCAGAAGGACTAAGCTGTGCCACTGACAGGCTGTGACACAGGTGGTGACAGATGTTCCTGAATCTCACTAGTATTTGCTGAAGCCATCTGAAACTGTTTCTCCAGGAGCATACAGAGAAAGCATCACATCCTTGTTCTGCAGCATACGTACGATGAATTCAGATTTTGATTCTCCTACAAAAATGGAGAACACACTAAGTAACAGCAGGAACTTAATACTGAATAATCAATCTATTTGATCAGAAAAATAGCACAAGAAGTATGAAAGGGGAATATTAACTGATCATCTCTCTAGGGGAACCAGACAATGCATTCATAAATAATATTTTCATTAAAAGGTAGAGAAAAATCATTGAGAAAATAATTTTTCAAATAATGTTTGAATAGTACTCAACCCAGCTCCACACAGCTGTCACTAGTATCTGACCGCCCTTTACCATTGTGATTAACACTAATAAAAAAATCTAGTGGTGTTTTATAACCTTGTCCAAAAAAAACCCCAACAAACCCAATCTGCACGGGGCAAGTGGATGCATAAAAATTTGCAGCACTGACTTAGAGTCATAAACATTGCTGATTAATAAAGTGTGATCCCTGTGATATACCTTAAACTACTCTTCCCACAGTTTTATTCACTTGGGGCTTGGTTATGCATGGCTGTAGTTAGTGGTATTGTGTGTGCCATATGTAGACACAGAGATGTGCTAGGTCTATTTTTTGGAAATATGGAATAAACAAATCTCAGTGACATTCATAATGTGTAAGAATCACTGATGCCTTGACAGATTTAAAAACAAAAAACACACAAATGTTTTCTTTGTACTTTTCTTTAAAAACAACTTTATCCTGGAATTCTCAAAAAATTTTCTAAGAACTGTGTAATTTCATCTGG
>VZTU01006968.1:478-14555 GCA_013400835.1 Zapornia atra
GGGGGGGGGGAATACATTCAGATCCTTCAATAATCAAACATACTATTTGATCCTTAAGGCCCTTCAAGTCAAGGTGAAGCACTTGGCTGGGCATAAAACACCAGTATCCTTCCCCCAAAGAAAGGCTTTACCAAGGCACTGCTGGTAACAGCCTGAGGTATGAGGTTTGGGGGGGGCTCTGTGCAAGCCAAAGGGCAGCTGGCAGGGCTGTGACCCCCCCAGAGCAGTGCCTGTGCTGCTGGTCAGACCCCTGCAACCACTACAGGGGCAAAGAGCCAGGCACAACCCCTGTCCACCTCCATGGAGACAGCATCAGCTGGCAAAAAAACCCCCCCTGCTGCCAGGATATTGCCAAGTTTTAAGGTTTCACCCCCAAAGCAGCACACACACACACAGCAGCAGGGTGCCTTTCAGCAGCCAGCCACTCAGTAGGAACCTTCTGGCCTTCAAATGAGGCCACAGCAGAGAGCAGGAGTCCAGCCCTGCCTCCCACACCTCCAGTTTATTCATGTCCCATTAAGCCACCGTTCAAAGGCACAACTGGTTGTTCCAACTCTCTGACCTACAGCAGCAGAAAGCTGTGGAATGGAAGTCTAGAAGGCACAGTTGATCAGTGAGGTATAGGCAAGGCCTTTCTTTACACAGATCCATGGAGGCACGAGGAGGAAACAAATCAATCCTTCATCTTCCTCACTGTTTGAAGGCATGGGAAGCAAGCAAGGCTGACCCAGCACCACTCCAAATTCAAACCATCAGCCAAAAGCCAGAGGTGTTGCTGGGAGTAGAGCAGGGAACAACAACCCCTCTTGGCTGAAGGCATGGGCTCAAATGAAAATATTAAAATAAGAAATAAGAGTACCTGAAAAGTCTTAGAGAGGCTTTTTTTTCCCTAAGGCTTGTTTCAAACTCAGGCTTCCTGAGAAGGGCAGCGCTGTCAGAGAAGCTCCAGGCTTTTGTTAGTCACTTTACAGTCATTAAAAAAGTGTAATTAAAAGAAATCTCTTGAATTCTCCAATAAATGTATACATCTCTAGGCAAATATATTAAGCTACTCTTCACTACAACACCACAGGATGAGAAGGCTCCAGTAGTTTCCAGTGTTGTGCTACCAGTGAGCATGGAGAGTTGATCTAGTTCCTGGATAAAGTGCTTTGCTGTAGGAAAACCCCCAGTTAGCAGCTCAGCCCTCCTAACCCCTCCTCCCTACGTGACCCAACAGACCCTCCCAACTTCACCTGGCTCCCCCTGCTTCCCATTTTCAGGAGTTCAGTTCTCTTCCAAGCCTCTGACAGCCCCTCACAACCCCAGTGGAGTCCAGAGATGCAGAGAAGCAGCTGGGTTTTCTCATCTTTGACAAGAGTTCGCTGGGTTTTGGTGGAGGGAGCCTGTTTTGGGGGGGTGCACCTGCTCCCTCTGATGAGGGAGTAGGGGGGAACATGCCCCTCTCTGAGCTGCAAAGCAGCCACATGCTGAGGAAGTGGACTGATTGTCCAGCAAAACCAGCCCTCTTTGCTGGCTACACACAGTCTCCACACCAGTCTGAGCTCAAGTCAGAGGGAAAACCAGAGCAGGTCGGAGGGCTGGGATCAGGTCTGAGGGCTGGGATCAGGTCTGAGGGCCGGGAGCAGGTCTGAGGGCCGGGAGCAGGTCTGAGGGCTGGGAGCAGGTCTGAGGGCCGGGAGCAGGTCTGAGGGCCGGGAGCAGGTCTGAGGGCCGGGAGCAGGTCTGAGGGCCGGGAGCAGGTCTGAGGGCCGGGAGCAGGTCTGAGGGCCGGGAGCAGGTCTGAGGGCCGGGAGCAGGTCTGAGGGCCGGGAGCAGGTCTGAGGGCCGGGAGCAGGTCTGAGGGCCGGGAGCAGGTCTGAGGGCCGGGAGCAGGTCTGAGGGCCGGGAGCAGGTCTGAGGGCCGGGAGCAGGTCTGAGGGCCGGGAGCAGGTCTGAGGGCCGGGAGCAGGTCTGAGGGCCGGGAGCAGGTCTGAGGGCCGGGAGCAGGTCTGAGGGCCGGGAGCAGGTCTGAGGGCCGGGAGCAGGTCTGAGGGCCGGGAGCAGGTCTGAGGGCCGGGAGCAGGTCTGAGGGCCGGGAGCAGGTCTGAGGGCCGGGAGCAGGTCTGAGGGCCGGGAGCAGGTCTGAGGGCCGGGAGCAGGTCTGAGGGCCGGGAGCAGGTCTGAGGGCCGGGAGCAGGTCTGAGGGCCGGGAGCAGGTCTGAGGGCCGGGAGCAGGTCTGAGGGCCGGGAGCAGGTCTGAGGGCCGGGAGCAGGTCTGAGGGCTGGGAGCAGGTCTGAGGGCTGGGAGCAGGTCTGAGGGCTGGGAGCAGGTCTGAGGGCCAGTGTTGCAACTGCTCCCATCCCCTGGGGAGGGTGGGTCAGCTCCCCCCCCAGTTGTATAAGGAATGTGGGAAAGAATGCCTGGCAAGACCCATGGCCTTCACAGGGCATTCCACCTCAGCTCCAAAACTCAAGGTATTTAAGCACAATCAACTCCAACACATGACATCCACACCTGGGTAAGGCTGCAGAAGAGAAACCAAGCATCCTTGGGCCTCCCTTGATGGAACAAAACCTCCAAATCAGGCTGCTGAAGTCTCCAGGAGGAGGGTTTCCTGTTTACACCACACCTTTGACCCACATCTCTCCCTGCCATTCCTATGGTAGGCAAACACACCACGACATCTCAAGGTTGTAACCAGAGCAACCTGCAAACCTTCTCCTTGGAGAGCCCCTTGGAAGCAGTTATGTGCTTTATCAGATTAATTAAGCTTTGCTGCTTCTTTTCCAACCTAAACAACTCACATTTCACTTTTTAAGGCATTAATTACTTTTAAACTACAGCCTACACAGCCCTCACCTGAAAGCATGCATCTTTGGACTCCTCCAGTGTAGTTGTTATTATTAATTATTAATTATTTTGAAAACAATCCCATCCTCAAGCTCTACTGCCCAAGGGTTTTATATTGCACTACAACTCCAGAAGTGGAAAGAAGAAGATCTGTGGAAGCTGCTACAAAACCAAACCCAATACATCTTCATCAAGGATCATCAGTGGCTTGCTGGCAGGCAAAACACATCAAAAACCCTTCATCCTTCCTGGGGGCCTGAAGATGATGGGGGCTGGGGGCCTGAAGATGATGGGGGCTGGGGGCCTGAAGAAACCTTCCCAAGTAATGGAAAGAAACAAAGGAGAATAAATATGATGAGCTGACTCCCACTTCCAGCCTCCATCCACAAGATCTGATGTAAATACTAACCAAGCCAAGAGTTGCTCAAGGCAGGAAGAGGAAAGAAGTCCTTTTCTGTGGGCAGCACAACCAGTACCACCTACTCCACGTGGTCTCCTTGTGACTCCAGCTCCACTGGTGGGAATCCAGTTCAACCAGCACCCCCAGAGCTTTTACATCTTCCCAGCTTTTTTGTTACCAGAGGTGGGCACACGGAGGATGTTGGGGGTCTCTTCCATGACCCTGACAAGCAGGTTGTCAATGTAGTCTTCAAGCTCCCTCACCTGGACATCCTTCTTGGCAATGGTGTCCTTCTGCCTCAAGACCAGCTGGATCAGCTCGTCGTGTGTTAGCTGAGCATAAGCATAGGCAGGATCTGAAGGGTCATACTTCTGAGAGAGAGAAAGCAGACAGACAGGGTCACTACAGACACACAGACATCTCAAAGCAGCAGCAGAATGGTAGCTGGGTTGGTTGGGGGAAGGGGGGTGTTGGAAACACCCATGAACAGCTTTCCAGTGGTGGTCACAGAACCACAGCTGCTCTGCAGAAGTGTTACAAGATTAAAGGAGTGGAGCATCTCCCCTGGGA
The DNA here is from genome assembly GCA_013400835.1 of Zapornia atra. NCBI lineage: Eukaryota > Metazoa > Chordata > Aves > Gruiformes > Rallidae > Zapornia > Zapornia atra. The sequence continues at coordinate 4,282 of VZTU01006968.1, forward strand.
GGAAAGGTTGAGGGAGCTGGGGCTGTTCAGCCTGGGGAGAAGGAGATTGAGAGGGGATCTGAGCAGTGGTGATCAATAGCTGGAGGGTGGGACACTCCCCTCACAGCTACCCCACACCTCAGGGAGTGGATAGCACCCCACACTCCTCTCCACTGAGCATCCCCTTGGCCAACAAGAGGCACCCATTCGATTAGAGATCAGTTTGAGAAGGAAAAAAACCCCTGTTTGAAGCCCATCCTCACCTTTAGGGACTGACAAAAAGAAAGTTCACACCCCCCAGGGTTTAAGAGGCACTGTTTGGGAGAGATGAGGTGCAAAGCATCTCAAATATGCACACTCTGCTGAGTTTACTGCCTGAGCTTTGGTTTAAGAGCCCCACTTTCCCCCTCCATACCTTCACATTTGCCTCAAGCAGCTTCTCATTCATAGTGCTGATGACGTTCAGGTTTTTACTCTGAGGCTGGCTTGCTGTGGCATTCATTGGCTTCACAGGATGGGGCCTGCAAGGTGAAAGGAGGTTTCTGTTAGTTAGGCAGCAGGCCCAGCACCAGGGCTACACAGATCTCCAGACTACAAACAAATACAGCAAGAAACTGGGAAGAATTCCCCCCTGTCTGCCTCCAGAGGGATGAGAGATTCAGCTTCAGGAAGACAAGGCATTTCTGTTTAAGCCACAGGCTTTGTGTAAGCATAGTCTGGTTCTCTTTCTGCTGTCTTTATTGACTTAAGGCACTGGAGATAAAAGAAGTATTAAGGAGGGAAATCCTTCTGTCACAAAAGCAAAGCCAGGTCAGTCTATACAAGAAAGCAGCACACAGTGGCAGTTGGTCTTGTCTCTCATGTGCTAGTGTTTGAGCCTGACTTTCCCAACAACAACATCATTTGTGGTTCTTGCAACACACCAAATCCTTCTACTGTCCTGGGACAAGTATTACAGCCTTTCCAAAGCAAACTCACACCACAAGCAGCCAGAAAGTGCTATCTTCACCTGCTCCAGCAGGCTTTCTATTGTAAACTTTAAACACAGGCAGAGTGTTTTACTTGTGTCTCAGCAAATGCCAGCCCAGAAGCGTCCCAGGCCTGAGACAAGAGTCCTGCAGATCAAGGATGGAGGGGTTTGCACCACTGTTCTGCTGCCAACAGCACCACAGCAGGCAGAGGAGCTGCTGACAGCTCCAGAAAGCAGCTGGGAGTTCTTAGGAGAGAGGGAAAGGGGTGGGGGGGTTGAGCTGCATCGCTCCCTGCGATTCATCTGGAGGCTCAGGCACCCCGTTCAGCCAGGAAAGGAAGCACCCCAGTTCATCCAGCTTCCCCAGAAATGGATGAGCTGCAGTGGGTTTCTCCAGTTTGATTAAGTGACCCCAATTTCTTAAACTGCCACCAAGTTCTCCTCAGTTGGTGGGGGTTTTTTTTCCCCTCCAGAGAGGCAGCAGTGTGATGAATGGCAGGTCCCCTCGAGCTCTCTGGGCATCCTCCATAGCCACACAGATTGACCTGGTGCCAGCCACAACCCTGCACCAGCACAACAAGACCCAAACCCTGCCAAACCCATAAGCTGGAGAAAAAGTTAAGGCCACACAGCACCACCTCACAGCCAATTCCTGTGGCTGGAGAGGCAGATCTGTGCTGGCAGGAAGACCAAAAAGCACGGCTCACATCCACACTGAGGTAACTTTCTGTGCATTCCCCCACGTTCTCTCACCTGTGCTTAGGAGACAGAGTGTCACCACCCTGCTGGGTTTGGTTAGGGTATGTTTCAGAGGGTGAAACCCATGCCTGAAGAAGCTTCTTCTTGCCAGAATTTCCTGCTTTATCTGCGAAGCCCTCTGCTGCTGGCTTTTTCGGAGACTCTGCTCTATGACTTGGGGTGTCAGAGGGGAGAGGAGAAGAGGAAGAGTAGGGCTGGGAAGGACTTGACAGGGAGGAAGAGGAAACAGAAGGCTCAAAGAAGTCACACTCCACATGCTCCTCCACACCTGCAGTTGTTTCTCCTGCTGGTTTCACAGAGTGACTGTTACACTCCCTGGGGTGAGCTGGCATGCCTGAGTCAGCTACCTGGCTGTTGACACTGTGAACATCTACTCTGGCCTGCAGCACGGGTGGTTTGCTCAGCTCACAGGCACCAGGAGTACTTCCTCCTCTTCCTCCTCCTCCTCCTGGAGAGGTTGGGGCTGCAGCAGAGCTGCCAGTGTGCTCTTTCAGTTCTCCCTGCAAAGGTGTTAAATCCAGGGACTGCTTTCCAGCCTCCAAAACGCTTTCATCACTAGGGTCCTCCTGACAGTCACCCAGCAGCTCATCATCAGAGCCTCCCTCAGGGATGACTGGAAGGCTGGCCAGTTTCAAACCACGGTCTCCAGGAAGGGGAACAGCTGGCTTCACCTTTGTAAGGCAGTCAAACAAACCATCACCACCTCCACTTTTTAAATGCCTGTCCTTGTCACCATCCCTGAGCGTCACCGGGGGAGTGACAGTCTCAAACCAGCCACTCTGGGGGAGGCACCCACCAGCTTCTGAGGCTTCAGCATCAGGTGATGGGAGCCCAGGCAGGGATTTGACACTGTTGCCTGAAGAAGGCACATCACCACTTAACTCAGCAGCCCCAGAAACTGGTGGGCACTTCTTCAGTGCTACCAACAGCTGTGGCGCTGGCTTGGGCTTGCTGCCAGCCCTCCCTGCATCAGCCTCCCAAGGGGACAGCGTGCCACCTCCCAGGGATGGGCTGGTAGATCCCACCTGAGGAAAGGAGTTGCTCCTATCCAGTGGAGCTGCTTGGGGGTCTAATGTGTCTGCACATTCCTCTGGGCTCCTTTCACCAGGGATCTCCTGCTTCTCATGCAGCTGGCTCTCAGGGGAAGGGGGCTGTTCAGCACAGGGCTGTGCCAAGAGGCTTTTACTACACTTGGAGAGAGACACTGAGGGTTTGCTGCCCCTTGTGCAGGGTTCAGCCCTTCCCACACCACCCTGAACAGCAGTCTCACTGTTTTGGATGGGACCTATACTGTTGCTAGAGAGTTCTGTGGATGGGTAGCACCCCACAGACCCTGCTCCTTCTCCTCGTGCATTTGAGCCTCTCAGTGACAGTTCAGAGTGCTGCTTCTCCCCTTCCTGCCCACCCAAACCCTCCTCCCCTGATGTAACCCCCTCTGATCCACTGAGAAAGGAGATGGATTGCTTGCTGCCTAGCTTTCTTCTTTTCAAAGGGTCAACCTGAAGCTGGGGAGAGTCACACTGCTTCTTTGGAGCCAGAGGAGGGTTATCAGAAAGGGCACCAAGAGGGTTGGACATGGCTTTGACATCACTAGTTAAAGCCACATCTGAGGAGGTCCCTGAAGCATCATGACCTGAGTGTTTCAGCTCAGCAGGACATCCTGCTGAGGAACAGTCTTCCTCACAAGGCAGGGAGAGAGGGGAAGAACTAGCAACAGCTTGGACACCCAGAGCATCTGCTTCCCACCCAAGCTTGGATACAAAGGGATTATTGTCATTAAAATGACAACTGGAGGGGAGAGAAGGTGCAGGTGGACTAGAGAGACCCTGGGAAGCACATGTAGCAGAGCTTTCAGGACCCTGACCCCACGAGCTCTGCCCCCATTCAGAAGCAAAAGGATTATTACCACTACCAGAGACCTGACCAGGGAGAGGTGTTTGGGGAAGAGAGGCTGCAAGATGATGGGGTGAAGGGAAACGGGCAATGCCTTCAGGATCCAGGGCTGTGGATGCCCTGCCCTGCTCAGCAGTAAAGGGGTTCTTGCCATGCAAAAACTCTGCAGCAAAAGGAGAGGTAAGAGATGCAGGAGAACTGGGAACATTTTCAGAGCCTGGCACTGGGATTTTTGGCCCTGTTTTAGAAATAAAAGGGTTATTGTCACTGCTGATACGGTGGACAGAAAGGAAAGGGAGGGAATCAGGTGCAAGAGTAGGTGCTTTGGTTTCCTCCTCTGAAGGCAGGCCCAGTCTGCAAAAGGGGACAAAAAACTGGCATGTCACTTGCAGATGCAACACCAGGCAGGAACAGACAAGTGTTAGCACCAGACTCCATCAACTCCTAACACTGGAGAGGATTTATCCTTGCAAGAGACCTCAGAGCCTACCTGACAGGCTTTTACACACTCAAGCATGGTTCTACAAAGCCCTCTGCTTAGGTCAGAAGGCTTCTGCTGCAGAGCTGGCACAGGTTGCCACAGTGTCTGCTTTCCAGCACCACCCCAAGCAAGTTTATTAGCACCCAGAGTTTATCAGCATGCAAAGAGTTTAGAAGCACTGAAAGGAAGGGGTTAGAAAGACAAAATGTAGCCTTATTAGTAGGACACACACAAACATATATATATAACACCCCTCTGTGTGTTTCAAATATATATGAAGGATAAAGGAGCAGAGTTTCTGAAAAAGCCTCATGTACAAACTCACACCAAGTTCTCCCTGCTGCTGTGAACAAGGCCAGAAGCAGAAGGGCTCCAGGATGAACACTTCCCAAGACCACAGCCAAATACAGGAGGAGTGGAGATGTTAGAACTGGGATTTCAGCCCCTGGGTCTGTTTGAGCTCAGATAGAAGTTAGTTGGGGTTTTTTTTTTTGTGAGAGATCCAGCAAGAAAAATGACCCTTGCAGTACCTGTAAACATGCCTGCAGCCAGAGGACTGCTGTTTCAGCACATCAGTTATAAGGAACATCCCTCTATCAATCTCTTATTCATACTGAGAAAGAACTCAGGCCTCTTATCTCTTATCAAAGGGCCCAAGAGCCAGCTCAAAACCACCCAACACCCCACGAAGCAACGCACCTCTTCACCCCAAGCTGAGAGGTGCTGCTCTGTGGCAGCCCAGTTGCTGCTGTGCATCACTGCATACATCACCCACCAAAGCAAACACGACCCACCTGGGCTTGACAGCTTTGGTCTTTGCTGGCAGAGCAGCTCTCTCAGGCTTCCATTCCTCCTCAAAAGGGTTGAGAGGCTGCTTATTAGCAAAGATGTCTTCTGCACGGTTGTCTTCTGGAGGATTCCCTTTGTTTAAGCCTCCTGGAAGCTGGAGGTGTCTGGTGTCCTGTTCAGTCTTCTCTTCTGGAACTTTGTTTTCCTCATCCTGCTGGATCCTGTCAGGAATATTCTCAGCATCAGTGGACTTCACTGCTTCCTTCTTCCCTGTGACCAGAGAGAGCAAGGCAGGCTTTTTGTGGTCTGTTTTTTTGGTCTCTCTAACCTCAACAGTAGGAGGAACGCTGGTTTCTGGGTATTCTTCACTGCTAAGCAGCTTGTAAGATGGCAAAGTCATAGATTTAAAAGTCTCCAAGGATGCAGAGCCAGAGAAAGCATGACTAGGAGATGTTCTTCCTGTCTCTTCGGGTCCTTTAGTAGATCTGGAGGACAGGTTCTCTTCTGAAGCAAAGAGCTGCTTCCTCCTGAAGTTGTGAGGAGAGGGGGAAGAGGCTGGAGTGTTGTCCTTCGTCGTGCTCTCTTCTATATAAACATGACTGCCATTGATACACAGGCTAGACTTGGAAATGGGATCACTTTTGGATTTAAGGCCACTGAATAAAGAGAGCCCTTCCTTCTTGGTGTGGCTGCTTACTTGGTTCAGTTGCCTGCTGTCCAAAGTTGCCATTTTACGTGATTTAAATAAAGGAGGAGGTGAGGATTTCTCTGGCAGGGCATTTTCAAAGGCTTCTGGGGGGAAAAAACAGGAATAAATTCAAGATGCAAGAACATCCTTCCCTCTGACACTCACTACCAACAGCCTCAGTACTTCAGAGTCATTAACAGATGCCAGCAACAGAAACATCACCAGTGTGACTACACCAGCTGCTTCCAAACCTTCTGGAAGGGTCCCCCCCACCACTGCCAGCCCTCAGCAGCCTGGCTAACAGGGGCTGCTCAACAACCTGCAACCACCCCTCCCTCACGGTGAGCATCCGAAGTCCTACCCATGTGCCTGCCACTGCAGGCAGCCTCAGTACTTCAGAGTCATTAACAGATGCCAGCAACAGAAATACCACCAGTGTGACTACACCAGCTGCTTCCAAACCTTCTGGAAGGGTCCCCCACCACTGCCAGCCCTCAGCAGCCTGGCTAACACAGGCTGCTCAACAACCTGCAACCACCCCTCGCTGCGAGCGTCCGAAGTCCTACCCATGTGCCTGCCACTGCAGGCAGGAGCAGCTTGCTGGGATTTGTTCAGTAAGAAGAGTTGAGCACTCTAAAAAAAGCAAGAAAAGAAACCTTTGGAGAAAGGCTTTGAGCACTCACTTTCTGAGGTGGGAGAGGTCTCAGACTCCTCATCATCCCACTGCGACTGGAAGTCGCTGGGCCGAAGCCGCACCCTCTGGGTGACAGACTGCTGCGTGGGCAGGACTGACATGGACTGGGAGAGGGGGGTTTTCTGCAGGCCAGGCTTGGAAAACAAGGTTTTGAACTTGGATTTCTTCTTTTCCTTCTCCACTGCCTCATCTTCGCTGTCAGCAGGGGAGTGGGTGGTGCTGGGAACGATGGCTGAGGCTGTGTCAGAGAGGCCACTGCTCCTCTTCCCCTTGAGCTTGTCTCTGAGCTTGCCAAAGGGGGAGCGAGACTTGTCTTTCATGGACAGATCAAACATACTGGCTGTCATGTTGCTCCTCATGAACTGGATATCCACTTCAATCTCCCCTCTCTCCTTCTCCTTCTTCCCTGGCTTGGAGCGAAGCTTGTACCACCTGCAGAAGTGAGATGCCTTTTTACAACCCAGCTCCTGAGAGGCAGGGGTAATTTAGAACAACAGATGAGGTTTGTGTTTTAAAAACCAATTAAGCTTACAGTGTAGGGGAGGGAAAGTTAAAACAAACAGAAAAAAAGCCTTTCATCTTACAATTACACCATAATTAGTGGCCCTGGGTCCCAAGGAACACATTTCTTACTGTGAATCATAGACTGGGCTGGGTTGGGAGGGACCCCAAGGGTCACAGAGCTCCAACCCCCCTGCCACAGGCAGGGCCACCAACCTCCAGGCCTGGAGCTACACAAGGTTGCCCAGGGCCCCATCCAACCTGGCCTTGAACACCCCCAGGGACGGGGCACCCACTCCCTCTATGGGCAGCCTGTTCCAGCCCCTCCCCACTCTCTCTGCACAGAACTTCCCCCTGATATCTCCTCTAACCCTTCCCTCCTCCAGCTTCACTCCATCTCCCTTGTCCTGCCAGTCTCTGCCCTTTAACAAGCTGATTCCCCTCCTGTTCCTCTGCTCCCTTCAGGGACTGGCAGGCTGCAGTGAGGTCCCCCCACAGCCTTCTCTTCTCCAGGCTGACCCAGCCCAGCTCCCTCAGCCTCTCTTTGTAGGGCAGCTGCTCCAGCCCTCTGAGCATCTCCCTGGCTCCTCTGACCCCTCTCCAGAAAGTGACTAGTTCCATTTGTTTTAAAACCCAGACCAGGAAGGGTTTAAAAGAAGCAGCAGCAGAACACAACTCCCTGTTGTTTCAGCTCAGCCATCCTCTTCTGCACTTCTACCTGGCTTCCCCAAACCCACAGCAGCTCAGACTTGGACGCAAGCGCAAAAGCAGCAGCCTCCAAGCCCCGAAACCCTGTACCAGAGAGCTTGCACACAGGTCCCACACCCTCATACCTTTCATTCCAGCTTCCTTTCAGTCCCTATCTTAATGCCTCTTAAGCTGAGGAACCTAATCACCAGCCTGAGCAGAGCCAAGCCTTACAGAGCAGAGCAGCTCGGAGCTCGTGACTGGAGCGCACCAGGAAGGACATTGGGTACAGACTGAACCTGTACCCCAGCTCTGAAATACCAAGCTCTGCCTATCCAACCAGTGCTAGCCAGAACAGCAGAACCAAGCCCCACACGTGCTCAATTAACCACTCAATGACATTCCAGCCTCGTTAGGGACAGTGAAGGGACAGCGTCAGCGCCGCGCACCAGCGCTGTGTTGTTACTGCTGCAGCCACAGACATCCTGACTCCACAGAACCCATAGGAAAGGTGCTCTGGAAAACACCAGCTTCTTCCTAGAAGGAAAGGAAGCCATCCAGAGGGATCTGGACAGGCTGGAAAGATGGGACAGGGGGAACCTAATGAGGTTCAACACTGCCAAGGGTTAGGGGCTGCACTGGGGCTGGAGGAATCCCAGAGGTACAGACTGGGAGAGGAGCTCCTGGGGAGCAGCCCTGTGAGAAGGACTTGGGGCAGGGGGGTTGGAGCTCTGTGACCCCTGGGGTCCATTCCAACCCAGACCAGTCTATGATTCTATGATTCCTCCTCACTGGCTGGTATGTGAGGAGAGAGGAGGTGAGCAGAGCATGCAAACCTGCCTCCCCATCAGATCTGAACCTTGTCCCTTCGGAGGCATGCTGGAAGCAATGGAAGAAGAGCAGGAAAAGGCAAGGTGCTTCAGAGACAACTTAGAGCTCACGAGCATTGCCTGTGGGATATGAAGTCAGGAATGTGCTACAAACACATCAGAAAGGATGGGAAGGAAAGGAGTGCTCCAGCAAGATGCTGAACCTACAAGGCACCAATACCAGGGAAGGGATTTTGGAAGGAGAGAGATGTCATGTTCTGTCAGGTCCCTGGAGCTGCAGCCCCACAGCAGGAGGGAAACACAAATCCCTTTTGCCTTCAATGCAAGCCAGCACTGGGCCCTTTTTTGTTCCTAACTGTGTGATTTCTGGGAGCATCCCTGCTCTCATGGGGTTTTGGTGCCACAATCCATTCTGCACGCTCTCTGCCCTGGGGGAAAGGAGTGGGTCCTGTTCCAGCAGCATCCAAAACACAACGCCTGAGTTCAGCACAGGCAGCTTAGTGCTGAGCCACACTGGAAAGGACTAACACACTGACAACCTCCCCTCCCATCACTGAACAGGGTGAAAGGAGTATTTTGTAGGAATATTGCATAATCCCAGGGGTGGGAAGGGACCTCCAGAGCCCATGGGGTCCAACCCCCTGCCAAAGCAGGGTCCCTAGGACAGGGCACACAGGTCGGTGTCCAGATGGGGCTGGAATCTCTCCAGAGAAGGAGACTCCACACCCCCTGGGCAGCCTGGCCCAGGGCTCCCTCACCCTCACTGGGGAAAAGTTCTGCCCCAGGTTGCTGTGGAACTCCCTGTGCTCCAACTTGCAGCCATTGCCCCTTGTCCTGTCCCCACAGACACTGAGAAGGGGCTGGCCATTCCCCTGCATCCCATCCTTCAGATATTGATAGACATTGATAAGGTCCCCCCTGAGTCTGCTTCTCTCCAGGCTGAACAGCCCCAGCTCACCCAGCCTTTCCTCACAGGGGAGATGCTCCAGGCCCTTCAGCATCTCTGTAGCTCCTCTGGACTCTCTCCAGGAGATCCCTGTCTGTTTGATCCCAGGGAGCCCAGCACTGGACACAACACTCCAGGTGGGGCCTATTCATTTCCTTCACCATGTCATCGTGCAGGTACCAATCCACCCACATTTATTTCCCCAAATAAAACCTGCCCTTTATGACTGCACATCCCCACAGCAGCTAAGGGATGCCAAAAGAAATGGGCTTCAAATAGAGAATCAAGGGCTGGGGGCACAACACCACCATCTCATAGCAGAGGTTTGCCCAGGAGCATCCAAGTTGTGCGGGGTTTTACTCCCCCTTTCTTCCCCCCCCTGTGGGCCCAGACACAAAGAAGGCCGGGTGGACCCCTGGCCCTCACTCACAGGGCTGACTCCTGAACTCATTAGCACTCCTAAACACATTAGCACCTTAATGACAGCACCCCCTGGTAATTAAGGCTTCACATGCTGCCAGGGCTTTGTCAAGAAACACGAGGGCAGATCGGGTGTTGTTAACACCTGGATGTGCTCAAGTGAGCAAGAGGAAGGTGACTCACCCCCCTCCATCTCAAGCCACATTACAAGGCTGCTGACTCCCAGTAAAACCCTCCCAGTAACCACCCCTGGGATTTCAGGGCACCTGTCCCAGTGTTTATGTTCAAAGGAGCAAGTATGACACAGAGCTGGCACTCAGGCATTAGAGGAAGAGCCTCCCAGCTCAGCGTGCTGCTGACAAGAGTGAAGCCAGGCCACAGAACACTGAATTACCTGCTCTTACAGGAGGTGAGGTCCTGCTAAGTATTTATTAATTAAAACACACGAGCAGCTGGCTGTAGCTTGCACTTGGTGCTGTCCTTTTTCAGGTCAACCTGGCAGCCCCAGCACAGGACTGTGTCAGCACTCCCACAGAGACATGTCAAACCCAAACACACCAGGGCTCTGCTCCCCCACCCCATCCAGGCAGCTGCGGGCACCAGGACCCCTGGCCTGGGTGAGAAACTCCCCATGAGC
>VZTU01006973.1:0-18159 GCA_013400835.1 Zapornia atra
CCGAAACAAAAAGCAAACAAAACCAGCACCCCCCCATTTATTTTCAGCACTTCAGAGTATTTGCCTATTTGTTTCTTGTCTCTTCAATTCACTAATCATTGGCATATCAATAAAAAGAAATGGCTTGTTGTTCATCACAGTACATAAGAATTATTTATTCAAAAATTTAACCTAGCTAAATCAGAATGATCTGTTTATCTGAATCACATGAACAATTGACAACCCAATAAGATAAGATAATAACTGAGATTATTGTAATTTTTATATTTCCTAAACTTGTATGAATATAAATTTATAGTTCCTAATATTTACAAATCTATTTTTCCTTCATCTTACTGCTAATTTTGCTACATCTCTGTTCCTTAGTTACCTGATATCTAGAATCATGAATCATCATGCTGTGAACTGAATCTTTCTGTTGGTAGAAATTTTGACATGTAATTGCAACCTTCCAGTCCAGTACTGTTAATCTGACAGTTTTGCTCGTTTCTTTCCTCTCTGTTTTTCCATAAGGAATAAATTATATTATTTTAATAGATGCCAAGAAATTGAAATGTCATCAACTGTTAAGATAAAAGGATTATGAAGTTTTTGCATATATTCTAACTGTTGTGGTTTTGTTAACCTTGCTTGATCTTTCATCTTTTCTGTATTTTCCTTTTCTGGTTGAGAACTTAAGATATTATAACTTTAAGAGATATGAGAGAAAAGGAACACAGAATTTAACCAAAGTATAACCACCTTAAATTACATGCAGGAAAATATTTTGGCATCTAGTTGATATTCAGACAGTAAGGTTCTTCAAGCATGATTTTTCTATATGTATCTTTTTAAAGTGCATAAGGGAATCATTGCTCTGTGATCATAATACTGGGTGATCCCTTCATTCTAGAGACTTTTTCCATAAGATGAAAAGCAAAAGAAAATAAAAAGTAAAACATCTTTCAGCCTCTTCCCTACAGAAAATTAATTTTAAGGATACATATAGATATGTAACAATTTAATTAAAAAAAAAAGAGAAAGTAGTTAGTGCTTTATGTTATAACATAGTTGAAACAGCAGATAAAGTCGAATAGTGATGTAAAAAACAATGTGTTTCTCAGTGTCGTAGGGGAAGGAATTAATGAGGATCATAGAAGAAAATATAGTGCACATGTTTCTTAGAAGTATGAACGTATAGATAGAGGTTTTTATTGTGTTGTATTCCCATTTTATTGAAAAGATTCTTCATTCCCTATAGAATAGAGTGCTGCCCCTCTTCTAGAAACATTTGCATCAGGGAAGAATTCTATCAGTCAGAGTTTTCAAGAAAACTTTCTAATTTTTGGTAGTGGTATGGGTCAGAATTGAAACAGAATCATTTCCCACATCTGTCTCAGGCTATTGACTATATAGAAGTGGGTTTTGCAGGAAAAAACATACTTTTTTTTTTTTCCCCCCAAAAGAGATTATTCTAAAAACTCCTTTGATGAATCTTGAACAAGTCAGCTTCAGGTTTTTGGACTTTAAAGTTTTTTAAGATTCATTACCCACATCTATACTCATCAGTGTGAGGAAATGTCCTTAGGAACTGGAACTCAAATTTCATTTGTTAAAAGTCTTCCTAACATGATTCTACCATGTTTAAATTAATACACTTCAAAGTAATATTGTTACATACTCTGAAAGTTTGCATGAATCAGGGATCATTCTCAGGAGACTTTCTGTATTGCACCATTGTTTTTTGGATGGGAAAATATTTTAGTCATAAGGACAAAGTCCATTCTGTACTACGTGACACATTTGATTTGTGAACACAAGTGTAGTGACTTGGACTGCTCTATGAATTTGACTACAGTTTTTAACTATTTTTGAGCCCTTTTTCCTGAATTTTGCAGTTTCTTTGAAACATGGACATCAAAACTTGATATAATATGGCAGTAATGATTTTACTAATGCAACTGCTGATAAGGGGTTTCCCAGTGAAATGGAAAGCCAAGCAAAGAAAGCTGCCTCCTATAACCTCCTATGGCTTTGCGACATCATTAGCTGCCAGTGCAATGCATACAATACAGGTCATGAGAAGCAGTGACTGCTTTCCCACTCCATTAAATTGAAAACACTTGGCCCGTTTCTAGTTGTGTATTTCATGGATTTCATTTGCTTATTAAGTTACTACAGTAGATTCTATATAATATTTCCCATGATCATTGCCCAGTCCCTATCCTTTCCAGCCCATGTTTAAATGTCAGCATACTCCATGATTTGCCCTTTGTCTTACTTCAGGGTAGCAAAGATGAGTGGGTTACAGATGTGAAAATGAGGTAATGTTCTGAAGGACTAATTAGTTTATAAGATAGATGAGAATGGGATTGTGTAACAGAAAAATTATACATAAAAAAGGGGGAGAAGTAGAAAAAAGCATTCCCATAAATTGAAATCATGACTTGATCAGAGTAAGTATTAGAACTTCCCCTGCCTTCATCAGGCCAGAATTTCACTTATCTTGTCTATTTAACATTTTATAAAACCAAAGAGCAGCCCTGAGTTCAAGCCAGCAGGAAACATGCTGATATAAATATGAATGTGGTTTTAATTAGAGACAAAAGAATAGTGGGTTGGGGTTTTTTAGGGTTTTTTTTGGGGGGGGTTTGTGTAGCTGAATTGAAAATTCAGGAAATTATAGAACAGGCTTTTTTTTTTTTTTTTTCCCCTTTAAATTTTCCTAGCAGTGACAAATAGTTAGTTTGCCTTTCCCTATTTTGTAATATTTTGCCGTATAAAAAGATGCTTAATTTTAAAATAAAAAGCAATAAAAAAACTATAAACTCTTGACACAAAGTTCTAACCCTTCTAAAAGTTAATGAGCATGAAAAAATTGAATGGGAAATATTTTCTAAACTTTTACTTGCTTACTGTGTAGTTCTAGTTTTCTATTTATCCTTTCTTGTCTGTCCCAGTGGGACATAAGTATGAGCCTGAGCTGTGCTCATGTTCCTTAGAGTATAAGGTAGAGCCATAAATTTATAAGTAAGAGAAACAACTTGTATCCACTTTATTATAAGCAAAATGTTTATACATTTGCACTCGTAACATTCTGGGCTAAAAGATACCATTTTTAGTCAGCCAGAGTTTGTGTGTGTATTATTTTTTTCCTCTTAGCCATGAAGTATCATCATTTTGATTTGGTATTGATATCTCCATTACAGCATTTAAATACTTCTTTGTCTTGGGGACTTTGACACTTCTATTCTACAGAAAGATTTTTCTAAGGAACATCCTCATTTAGCATGCAGCATTGCACTTATGACATTTAAAGGTTTAAGAAGTCATTCCCATATGCAAAAGGAGAAATCACCATATTTAAGCTAATGGAAATCTTTCTGCTAGCTTCTCAAGGGACTGCTGCACCTAATGAGCAATCCCAGATTGTTCCCCAGGTAGACCAGGGGTGTGAGCAAGTCTCTTGGTGCCCTCAGGGCGAGGCACAAGGTACAACACTACTGTTTGCCTTTGGTTTAGTTTTATTAAGGATATTGTTATTTTGTGAAAAAGCATGTGAAGTGAAGCAATGCAAGAAAAGAACCCAGACAGAAGCACACCTGTTGAGGGGAAGCCAACCCAAAGGCAGAAGATGAAAAGCTCTTCAGTGAAGAGTTATAAAACTACATGGCATCAAAATACGGTAAATCAGAAACACAAGGATCAGCTGCTCTAAGGGTCAATAGTGGCTGATCTGCCCCCACCAGACTGAAAGCTGCTTGGCACTGTCATCTCCATTAGGTGTGGCGAGCATGTAATTTTTAACTTAGCAAACCATTGGTCCCAGCTAGTTTGTGTATTAATCAATAAATAGATGCTTTGTATGCCTGAGCAGTGCATATCGTGTTTGTGGGGTCTTGGTCTGTGTGGTTGAAGAAACTGAAACAAGAGTGATGTAGGGACAAAGATGTATTTTATGTACAAAACTGATCACATATTGTGCATTAAACTTCTTTTAGATGTGATGCTTTCTATCCCTATTTCACTGAGCAACTCTGAGATTCTCTCTGAAGCTGGATCCTGTATGATGTCCTTATCAAAATATACCTCACTGGAGGAGCTAACCTTTACTTTTTCAGGCAGAATTGTAAAGGTAGGTAGATGGCAATAATAAGAAATTAAATACAGAAATAACCAAACTTCTGGGTAAAGGAAAGATTTAATGGAGATGTCTGTCTGAGAAATGTAAATTACTCTTTGGTTTTTTTTTCTCTCAGCCCCCGGCCTGCAAATAACTTATGTACCTATTAAGATTATCAGAAAAATAATAGTTTCATGTCCTATCACAACTACTTTGAACACAATGAATGAATCATTTAAATTATGTGTCGTTTGGGTGCTAGAGTGCATCAGGAGGATTGGTCACATTAGTCTGAGCGAGCAGAATGTAAGGTTTTCTTCTTTTTGTGATATACAAGTCCTAATATTACTTAGTGACATCATAGACTTACATTGGCAACACATATCTCCCTGTAATTCAGCTATTTTTGGCCAAGAGTTTGCTTTGCACACCCATTATCCTTAACTACGGGCAAACAATTCATCTTTGAAAACAGTATCTCCTTTTTTATCGTGTCTAGTGACAAAATGGACCACTTCTATATGTAGTATCTGCACTTCCAGAAGCACATCTAAATGATAAAATGACGTTATCATAACAGCTCTTTGAGGATTTAGTGATTGATTTCTGAAGATAGACATCTCAATTCAAAGACAGGAAAAAAATACAAGTTGCTTGTTTAGTGCTGTTGCAGAAATTTGAAAGCTGAAACCATGATGTCTAAACTAAACCAGTAAATCATCAGTCCCTAGACTTTTTCTTATTTTTTTAAACATATTTATAGATTCAAATCTGTTATTTCCTATCCTGGTTCTACACATGGTGTGGAAAACAGCTTGGAGGAACTCTGCTCACCTGTGGTAGCTTCTTAGGGAAGATAAGTCTGTCCTGGACAGTTACCAGGACATTTCCTTAGTTGAATTTAAATGGTCACAGTAAAAAGTGCTTTACAGCTTACAGTTATCAGGAAAATTAGGTAAAAATATAAAACAAAGAATCACCTTTTTAATCTCTTTTTTTTCTCCCTACACTTCCCCCCTTTCCCCACCCTTTTATTTTCTGACTGTGACCAACTATCGGGGGCCTTTGAACAGCCATTGGTACTGAAACACAATTCATTTGGAATGCATATATTGTCAGAAAAAAATAATTTAGAAGGTTTACACAACCCCTAGGTATCTGACAGAGATGGAAAAGAAAGCATAAAAGCAGCTAATGGTTTGCCCACTGTATTTAATTCTACTGAAGTCCTACTGCACCATGGAGTTTTGTGCTGGCAAAAACTATTGTGAAGGCACAGATTTGATCTCCATAAAGCTACAACACACTTACCTAAACAGGTTTTCATACTGAATCACTGTGATTAAAATAGCAAAGATTTTAAAAATGCTTATTAAACCAGTGGTGTGGACTTTTTCAAAGGAAAATAGATAAAAAGGCTTAGACTTCACTAGATTAAGGCTAACATTACCTGTTGTGGGTTAATCTCATAAATTCCTTCTATGGCCAATAAAAGATGATTTACAGCACTCAAACTTAGTCTTTTCCTTTGAATATCCCTTTAAGGGAGGCTTTATTGACTCTAAAATGAAGCTAGTTCTAAGCTTTGAAATACCACCTCAAAGTGTGCGTTTCATCAGAATTTTGACTTACGTCCTCTTTGCTGAAGAGAGTTTTGAGAAAACCTAGAAAAGGGCCTACTAGAAACCCATACAATAAGCTGAGCTCAGGTTTTGGTTTTTTTTTTTTTTGGTTCTATTCCAGGTCATAACAGCTTTCATTCTATTGATTTTTCCTAATTAGTTTTGGCTTGATCTTATGCACATTGAAGGCCATGTTGGTATTAATACTTAACATCTTCCAGCACCGATGGTCGTCATTCTGTTAGTGCAGGCTGGGAAGACATGGCTGCCAACGTTCAAATACCAGTACAAGCAAGTCCCATCATATCTAGGTTCAATGATATGAGGAAAGATTTCATTAATTAATTAATGAAAAAGATACAAATATCAACATCCCAGACTCAGGTGACAGAAACTATTGTTAGAAATAATTTTTAAAAATGAATTAATTCCAGTAGAACAAAACAGATTTTCTCAAGAAACACTTTTTATAAATGCAAATTTACATGGAAGGGAGACTAGCTAATTGTTATTCAAGGTATGTTCTATAGCCAAGCAGAAAAGCAGGTGAAGTGGATTGGGTTTTTTGTTCCATTTTTTGGAGGCTTGTTTGGGTTTTTGTTGCTTCCTAAAAGAATCAGTTCTTTTGGTTCCAGAAGGTTCCGAAGGACAAATGTCAAACGTCAGTGGAATGGGTCAATGAATGAAAGGTGCCTTTAGGTGTCTCTGGTATACAACATACCTGTCGCCTAAGGGAGAACGTAGGTAGGGACTCTCAGATATTTTAATTTTTAATATATATATCTCTTAGCCATTGTATTACTCTGACATAGTTTTGCCCAATTATTTTTTGTACATCTGAATAAGTCTTCTAAAATCTTTTATTGATGTGGTCTACAATTAACAGAAATTTTCTTTCCTGGATGAAAAATTACTTCTTGGGATAGGCTTGACGCATAAAAAACCCTTCCTTTTTAAGACTACCTACTTCACAAAATTTCTCGGGATATCCTTATTTAGTGCAAATCTACCAGCCAAGTATATCCTTAGGTAAAAGTAGAGTGAATAACTGATACGCAGGATCTATGCTATATACCATCTGGGATTATATTTACCTTTTTCCCCCTTGTGAGTATGCACCATTGTCATAAACGTTCCTATGAGGTGACACTTTGTTTTCCCTTGAGTGAATGTGTATGTGAATGCATGCATGTGTCTGCATTAATGAGTGATACAAAAGAGGAAAAGCATTTGGGGATAAATCTCAAAAGGTGTAAATCAGCAACATTCCATGGAGGTTAATGGTGATTTACTGAGGCATGCACCTGAGTCTTTATCAGCAGAAAATTTCTAAATCCTTCAGTATGTCTATATGTTCACCTTCCTGAATTGCACTAGATATAATTAAGGCATGGTCAATAAATTAATACATCCCTAAAGATATGATCATTGGTTTTAATAATATGCATGGTGATAAGTATGGAGTAATTGCTATTTAGCTTAAAGTATTAAAAATGGTTTTACAGAAAAGTAGACCAAAATTATTCATTAAGTTTGTATTTTACAAAGAAAGGAAAGAACAGTAACAATTGCAATGAACTCATTAAAATGCAATGGTAAATACATTATAAACTAAATTAGTTTGTCAAAATATTTTAGATTTTATAGCTTTGTTTTATTTAAGGTACCATAAAGACACTTAATGGAAACCCCGTGGTTTGAAGAAACTCACAGGGGTTTTCTAAAATTAATTTTAGATGGATAAAATAGCTTATGGAACATTACAAGTAACATTAAAAGGCATTACAAGTGTAAAAAATATTTTCTTTTTGAAACAGAGCAGATAGATAATTTTATTACATGTTGATTCCTGATGTTAAAAAAGGAAAACAAAACACAACTTGTATGTAAAGCTACAGAAATGTTCCTTCTACAAACATTATTGCATGCTAAGCAGAATGGAAAGAATATCCACAGAAATATCCCCTGAGCAAAGAAACATTGCCAAGTTCAGATAAAACAAAATATTTTCCTTAATGGAAATAACATCAATTGTTCTTTTATTAGGGGTAAGTAGCAGATTCAAAGATACATTCTATTACGCTGAAAAATGACAATGTCTTTTGAACATGTGTCTTTTGAAAGTATCAAAATATACAAGAATTCAGGAAAGTTCATGAAGAAAATACATACATTTGAATTTCCCATACTTAGTGGTTTGGTAAATATTAGCAAAGCAATGAGATTTATGCTGAATGAAGACAGAGGCTATGTAGTAATGGAAACTTTTTTTTTTGATGATTCAATTTTGTTGAAAAATTAGACCTGCATCTGCATCTGATAAATCCTAAAGACCCTGCAGAACAGTACCTTTTACATTTTTTTCTTTCCCATCCATTAAGTTCACATTAAATGTGCTGCACATAGAAGGAAAAGGAAATTTATGGAATACCTTGTTAAAATAGTAAAATTCTGAAAACTGTAAGAAATTAGTTTGTAAAGATTGCTGGGTTTAAAACATGCATATTAATACTATTTTGCATGAAAGTCATCGGCAGAGAAAACCGAAACGTAGATTGAGACAACATAGGCTTTAAAGAATCCCTCACCAAATGCCATCTGGCACATTGGAGGCCTCAAGGTGGATAGGGCTTCAGATGGAGGCCACCAGGACCAAGACTTGGGTGATGCAGATGCAGGAAGCACTATTGCCTCTCCCTGGAATACGGGGTGGTGGTTTGGCACCTGTCTAGATGCCTATCTGTGCTATCTGTCCTAAGGAACCTGCTTTGGCGGGGGGTTGGACTCAATGATCTCTTGAGGTCCCTTCCAACCCCTACAATTCTGTGTTTCTGTGAAAGTAAGGCTTGTGTTTTTCAGGGGAATTTAGGATTTGCTTTCAGAAAGTATTCAGTTATCAACAAGTGTGGTACAGGATACCTTTAGCTAATTCCTTTCAGAAGGCAGGTGTCAACACGCTAGTGGTGACTCCTCTATGTCCTTTTGGCCACCATGAAGAACACAAATGGGTTCTTACCTGATACTTTCTGAAGTTACTACAAAATCACTTACTGATGCTTATATTGTCCAAATGAAAAGGAACATTTCATCCCTAAAACAATGTGCTTGCATGTGTTTCAATAGGATTTTTGAGCTGTTGACTTAACTGATTTTAATTTTTTCACTTTTGGTTACTTGTTATTCCTAGTTGCAATGTCTGAAATAATAGAAACCTTTCTTTAAAAACAATGCAATTTACAAGTCAGAGAAAAGAAATGAAGAGAAGATGATGGTTCATAATTACCCAAACATAATTGGAAAATACAATAGACATACTGGTTGCAGGTGGCTGACAATAAGATAGCTAAAAGAAAGTAAACACTATTAACAAAGTTTCAATTATTAAAGCATTGCATGTGAAATTCATGTGTAACAAAAGAATCACAAACTAAGGAATTAATATGGAAAAACTAAACAGAGTAAGTAACAAACATGTTGCTGTATTTTATCTAAGGCTTTTTGTGGCAAGGCTTTCTTACATTCGAGTAAGGCTGCCCATTCCAGCATAAGAGGTGCTTAGCCTCCCTTGTAGAGAGACTTGCAGAGTCCAAAAATGTCTTGCAGAGATCGATGAGAATCACAAAAGAGGTCAGCATTGATAAATGTTCATTTATACCCACCTGGAATGTAGAGATAAGGTGATAGACTATAATCTAAAATTAATGCTTTGTCTTAGTGTTTTTGCTTCACAGAAATGTGCAAGAGCTCCTTCTCCCAAACTTCTCTGCTTTAAAACCCTTGGTGGATGCCTTTGCCTTGCTGGAACAGATTAATTTTAAAGGTTTATATTCTACAGAGCCTACGTCAAATTCTATGAAGTCTATGAGTGCTTTGATGTCAAATAGGCTAAAATAGAAATTGATTTTGGAAGGATCAATGAATTTCACCTGTTTGGAATGGGTTTGGCTAGCAAGTTTTTCTTCTTTTTTTTGTTTCCTTCTTCCAGCTGGCAGGCCAAGCTTTTTGAGTTGGATATTTGCAAAATTCATTTCATGTTTCAGCCTATCTAAAGGACACTGCAACACACAGAGCCATCTCAGCTAGCCCATCTCATACTGTGCTGGGAAAAGAACGAGCTGAAACCACCATTCAAACCAGGAAGCTGGTTATGACTGGCAACTGGTGACCTCTTGCATCACTTTTGCTTGGACTCCATGCCAAGCAGACCCAAATACACCCCTATCTGACCTTGAGCTGGTAAGGCTGAAAGATACTGTGCCGTTCTGGATTGGATTTCCATGTGGATTTACTAGTGTTAGATTATATGCTACTCAGAGGAGTAAGTACCTCTGTGCTCCATTGTAGAGGACAAACACGCCCCTAGGTACATGTGGTTCTCAAGATCACCATTTCACAGTGTTTACTTTATTTGTTAATACAATATCAGGCTGTTAGAAGAACCTCTTTGGCACCCTTCAAGTAACTCCTGGGGCTCAGTTTGAAGAGAACGTGGTCTTATGAGTCAGTAATAAAGTACAAAGATGACATGGTGGTCTCACACTACACTGTAAATTATTTCCAGGAAGAAGAATAACTTTTATTATTTGTTATAATGCAATTGTCAAGGGCTATTGAAAACCACCCACTTTCTATAAAACCGTATAATAAAAAAAATAAATTGTAACACATCCCCTTTTTACCAGAGGGATTATTCTTAATATCTTCTTATTTCTCCTATTTATAAGATTTTGAACAGCTGTATGAGCCAATTTGAATCAGTTGAAACATAATGTTTGGCCCAAATCTCATTAAAAGGTATTATAAAAATAAAAGAAAATCTCTTTCCAATATTTGGAAAGTGAAGGTTAATTCCCAAAACGTGTTGAAAAAAGCAATAGATGTGCTTACTGTAGATATGTTTCCTGAAATGAGATCTACATTTGTAAATGATTTGCCTGCCTCAGGCTTTACATAAAATAGAATAGATTTTGCATAACTGATTATAAGGGCTTTATGCATAGCAGAATATTGACAATCATATTTGAAATTACTATGCATTTATTTGTCTTTTTTTTCAATAATGGTGTGATTGCAATTTTCTTTTTCTTTATTGATGAAAAAATATTAAGGAAAAATATTCTTTTCTGATGAGCTATGATTGAACCCTCAATGTCCTTGATCCTTTTTTGTTTGTCTGTTCCCTACTTTTGTTAATCTTAGTTTGCAGAAAACGCTTAGAGTAAATCAAGGTGTGGTCAGGCTGACTGTTGTGTAAAATGTAAATCCATTGATACTTCAGTTACTTTGTAGAGAGAGTGAAGTTCACGTAGGAATACTTTCTGCATTTATTGGAAAAAAAACAAACCGCAAAGTATAATAAAGTCAGAAAGACTGAAGTTTGCATGTATCAGGAAGTATAGACATGTTTTATATTTTATGAATGAAGAATGAAAATAATTTACCTTGTTTCTACAGAGCGGACTTAGTAACCTGAATTTAATGTGTGGTGTTTTGTTTTGTTTTTTAATTCAAATACAATAAAGCACAAAATATGCAGCTTACTGACTGTGCTAAACATAAGCAAGTTCCTATATAATTTGTGAAGGTATTGTTAGAAACAGGTAAGAAGGAGGATGTTGCCAACTCATGGATTTACATGGAATGGCAGTTTCTGAGCACACATGGAATTCTAGTCAGATGCAGTAAGCATTGGAGAATTTTATGTTACTTTGAATGTACTAGAATTTTTTTTTTTTTTTAATTTGTTTGTGTGGCTTACGTTGTCCAGTAATAACTAATGAACATGCATAAATTGACTTTTACATTTTTAACTTTTCTGGAATTACAACCACTTTATCTCTTGCTTTGAATTATCACCATATATTTGAACTATGCTTTTTGCATGCGCTAAACTTCTCCATATACTCTTTGGGAGACAGTTGAACCCAAAGGGAAAGGAATAGAAAATATTAAATTATCTTCCGTACATGCACAGACTACATGTACCTTTATCAATTCAGGAAAAATTTCGTTATTTTGATGTATCTAATTTAATCCTCTAACAGAATTTCAGGGATACTAGAACAGAAAGGATGTTTACAGTGAAACTTATGTAAATTCTGTGCTGCAACTATGGTACCTTCTCCATCTCGTGTTGGAGAGCTGGACAAAGATTTTTCCCTGGTCCACTTTGAGATTCAAAGCTGCAGGTGAGAAATGAATGAGCAGGTCTTTCTGGTACATGACTTGTCTTCCTAATTTTAGTTCCAAGTTTAATATCAGAATATACTTATGTGACTGAGAGCTTAGAAGAATCTAGTGCTCTTCTCTCCTACTTATCTGCCCTCAGTGTTTTTTATCAGGCGTTGATGAAAACACACAGTCACATCGTATAAATATAGGAGATAGATACATATACATACATACTTTGTTTCAGAAAAGGTGTTATATATGTTCCTTTATATTCCTATAGATACATAGACATTCCTTTCATCAAAGAACTGATATACATACAGAATCAATATAGAGATATTTATACATATATATGTGTATATAGGATCGTGTATGAATACAGACACACACATACATAAATATACCTATTGATAATACTCCTTTACCATTTAAAATTTATTTAATGTTTGGATAGCAGTCAATGAAGTAAATAAAGTCAATGATAAAAGTCATTACATACAAGGAGACAAAGACCGGAGAAAAACTAGTAAGGAACTGTCCTGGTTCCAGACAGGCCAGAGTTAACTTCCCCCAGCAGCCAGCACAGGTGAGCTGAATTAGCAAGGGCTGTTTTCCACACATGACATCAGGCCCCTGTAAAAGGTGCTGGCAGGGCGGAGGAGGGTCCATGTGGTGCCAGGGCAATTTAGTGTGGTCAGGCATTGGGTCAGTGCAGTGCTCTGTGGTACCACGTACCATCACATAGAGTTGATAAAGTGCTCTGTGTTATCACCAGGTGTGGGTGTTCTGTTCCCAGCTCTTGTTTTTGGGGTGCTGTGTCAGTAACTGTCCTTATCCCAACTTCTGGGGCTTTGTCTGTTTGTACTCGGGAGGAGGGGTGAGTGAACGCATGGTTCTCAGCTGTTGCCAGGGGCTGAATCACAACAGGAACAGAGCCCGCATCAGTGTGGTGTAGGCTATGCCCATATTAGAAAGTAGCACAGGGAATTACCTGGGGATCTGTAGAGAGAAACAGGTAGTTCTGAGAACCCAACAACTGCCTCTATGTGTTTTGCTGGTTTTTGTTTCAGGGTAGTTCTGGTCTGATGGATAAAATTTCCATTAGTGATTGGAGCATGCTAGGTAAGTTCCCAAAACACATTTTCCAGTATATTTGCTGTCGAAAGCAACCCAGTTCTTGTGCTCTAAGACTGCACCCTGGCATGAATAAAAACATGATAAAGCATATCTACATTAATGTTTTCATTTGGATCAGGCATGAAAGTTGGAAACATATTTCCCAGCTGTGTCCCCTCATCACACTTTTCTTCTTAGGGAAATCTTGGAAGACAGAAAATAGATCCTTTTAGATGAATGGTGCACAACAGGAAGTGACTGGAGGCCAGACTAGAGCTATTTCAAGGTCACCTTGTACCCTGTTGGGTTCTCAGCATCCCGTTTCATTTCACAAAACCCGTCCTATTTCACTACACTTCTTGTTCAGTCTGGATGCCTGGAAGACTCACCTCTGGCAAGCTAAGCTGCTAAAGTAGATGCATTTGTAGTACATGCAGTATGTTTATTTGAAATTAACATAAATAACAACAAAATATAAGGAAAATAACTAAATGCTAAAAAAGAAGATAGGACATTCTTTGATACCAACACTAGCTTTGAATATATGGGGGCGGGGGGAAGAATTTCTGCTGTTTGTCATCATGTTTTTAATGGTATATTCACTGTTGCTGACAACAATGTTTTCACTAGTACTGAATATGAACCCATTTCTAATTAGTTCAAGAAAATAATTTGACCTTTGACATTAGAATAGAGTTGTGAATGGGGGAGATATGTCAGCAGCATGCCTAAAAATAAGAAACAAAATAGAATACAGGATTTTCAAGTGACAGTGATTGATATGTCTACATGTCTATGAAAATGAATGAGCAAGAGCTTTCTAAACAGTGG
Organism: Zapornia atra; assembly: GCA_013400835.1. Taxonomy (NCBI): domain Eukaryota; kingdom Metazoa; phylum Chordata; class Aves; order Gruiformes; family Rallidae; genus Zapornia; species Zapornia atra. The sequence goes on from VZTU01006973.1 coordinate 13,843, forward strand.
CAAAAGTGATTTAATCGTAAAAAATGAGAAAAAGGAAGTGACTGAAAAAATTTATAATGAGTAAATTTGCTGTAGTAATTATTGTTCAGAAGGAGGAACATGAGACAAAAACAAAGTAGCTTTGCATGGAGTCCAGAACTTGATCCAGAGCCTTTGAAATCAGCAGGAAGCCACTGGCTTCCATGTACTTTCTGGCAGACTTGCACTGTACTCTGTGTGAGAAATCTGACACATCTCTCAGCTGCTCCATAACTCAGCCCTGATCTTATAATATTGTTTCATCCGTTCACTCCTTTGCTCATCTTCCTAAATTAATCTCAGGACAATTCACTTTATAGACTCCTGACCTCCTAAATCATGATGATGCTTGTACTCTAAATGCTGATTTGAATAAGATTCTGTTGTATTTGTCTTTTCTCCCCTGAGAAGGGAACACTTGTCAGAGTCAGTAATAAAAGACAGTAACTTACTATGGAAAGTGATTTCTATAATATCATAGGTGCATCACTGAACTAAGTCTTTTGGCTATAAGCTGTTACATTTCTGTCCATCCTACTTTTTGCTTCACATCTTGGCTGCATGTTAAACATTTACCACCTGCCTGGCCTTTCTGCTCTTGACTAAATCAACTCTTTTTATTATTTTTTTTCCCCATCCTCAAGGAATAAGCTATAAGGAGAAATAATACCTTCAGTTTGACAGAGGAAGAGCTGGAGCTGTTCAACAGAAGTGGCGGAAGAGTCAGGAGTCTTGCCATGTTGTGAGATCCACAGTGGAGTTCACGGCTCATGTACCAGGATATCCTGACAGCTCCCTTAGCCCTACAGCAGCCCTGATAGTTGCCTCTTGGACTTCCATAGGATCTGGGCAAAGCTCTGCACCCCTTCAACTGGCTGGGCCTCCATTCTCATTCTTGAGTTCAGGACTACAACACAGAAAAAGAGTAATGTGGGTGACATCTTTTGATAATTTTAGAGCAAAGAAGGCTTTACTAAAGATTAAAATGCCAGTCTGGTACTAGTCCATTAGTAAAATTACAGAATGTAACAAACTTAAACCAAACAAAGCCAAAACAACCCACCAAAAAAAGCCCAACCCTGACCTTAGCAATCACTGCATGTAAAATAGTTTAAAATATTTAAGGTGTGGGAAGCTTGTCACAGTGACTCATTTGTCCTTAGTATGTTGTAAAATTAAATGCTTTTATAATGAATGCTTATAGAAGACTAAGTATTTATTAGAATTAAAGATGGGATTTGGATTGACTTCATTTGCAAAATAAGATACATTATTTTTGGCATTGAATTTCAAATGTGAAAGATCAGCATTGCATTACAGTGTTGCTTCTCCCTGATGGTACTGTTTTTGTCAGTTCGGACTGGCTTTTAGGACTAAATCATGAATTAAAACCCTAACATGATTTTTTTTTCTCAGTTTATTTTATCGTCTGCTGATCTGTAACCAGCTCTGATTACAAAAGAAGGAAAAGAAATGTCAAAAAGAAGTATATTATTAGGTTTTCTTTTTCTTTTCTTTTTTTTTTTTTTTTTACTGGAAGGCTTGGAAGATTATTTGACATTCATGACAGCACTGTCTAGCTCTGTGTTCTTACAGAGAGTATTTGGAACACATGCAAAATTAGATGTTTAAACCAACAGCTGCTAAGTAAATCGTCCACTTCAAATGTCTAGTACTGAGGGACAATCGCCATAACACAAAATTTTAGGTGAAGAGAGAAACAAGTAGGATTGCAAAAATGCAACTGTCATGCTGGTTTACTTGTTTAAAATTAATTTGGTACAGAGATTTCAAATTTGAAATGTGAAGACACAAGAGAAATTTAAGCAATCAAAATGAAAGACCAAATGAAGTTGTAAGAATATGGCTGGTGATATATAACAGTAAAAATAATATGTATTTATATCACAGAAGATCAGTTGTAAAATTATCTATATGTATGTGATACTTAGGTACTATAAATATATTTTTTAAGTGTATTTATTTTTAGGCTTTCATATGTCAGAAAGGACTTTCACATCACAATTTCTCTTATAATAAATATATTTTCTGATACTTCCTTTTTCCCACATCATTCTGGTTCTTCATTGATTGAGAAATCATACTAAACAGTATGACTTGCTTGTATAAAGTGAGTAAACTTACACAGTTACTTCATCTTTCTTGGAAATGTAACTTCCTCTTAGCTTAAGATATAGTTTACATATAGAAGAAAGACTGTCTTTTTTCGTGTGTCATCTTTTAAGGAAGAAAAGACCAAAGAAGTTGTAGTTTGCTGCTTACAGAGGTAAATTTATTTGGAATTTCAGACATCAGATTATCGAAAAAGAGATTTATATCAGCTTGTATTTAGAAACAGATCAGGCCTACACAAAACAGGAAAAAACACAACCCGCCCCTGCAGAGGTCACCAAGAATACAAACACAAGTTGTTCTAGAACTTCTATTCTTAATTGCCTTAGATCTCCTTGTAACCCATTGTACTGTCAAGGAAGAACTGTTCGATTGTGCAGTTTATAAGTTAAATTGAAACAACTAGTTGTTTTACCTGTCAGAGCTATAGATGAGAAAATGAGACTGGGGAAATATGCACTAAGATCCTGACAACCTGTATTTCTCTTCCCTCTTAGCTGGTCCCAAGACAGTTCCTTAAATTATAGCTGCACCGGTGATACCCAAAGTAAAACAAGCAGTGAGATGTGAAAAAGGAAAAAAAAAAAAGAAAAAAGAAAAAAGAAAAAAAGATAATGTAAGTGCAATTATCAATAGTTCCTCTCAGTCTTTGTTACTGCATCCTTATAAAAAGAAGAAAAAAAAAAACCCATGTCAGAAAGAGAGCAGAATCCCAGTGTTTCAGAAATAACACTAGGTCCACTTTGGGACACTTGTCAGTGAAAAGGTGGAAAAAGCAGACTTCTGGAAATCCTATAAATACTGAGTACTATATGGAAGTAAATTGATTTTAGGCAAGTCTTCAGTAGCAGATTTTATAAAAAACAAAACCCTCATCTGGTAGCATGTAAATTTGAACAGCTAGATGAATAATAAAGAAAATAATTGGAGACATTTTGCCAAATACAGATCAGATACATTTCAGTCTGTTATGGGCTAGATGGTTATCTGACTTGTTTAGTCAGTTACAAGTTAATTGTAGGAATGGGACATTCTATCAAATAAAATTAGTCTTGGTCTGTTAGCCATGCCTTAATCAAAACAAAAGGACTCAATTAGTTGCCATTGTGATTTCCAACTAGTATTTTAGGTCTTTTTACTACATCTTTGGGATGAAAAATCAGATTTCTGATTAGATGCATCCTTTCCTAAATTATCAGATAATAAGACATATTTACATAGAGATGTTTTAAAGCCTTAAAATTATGCTTGCGGTTTTGCTCCACTGACTTATGATGATAGCTGATTTTAACAAGACTTCTTACTGAGTGAAGCATGCAGATGGATGAAAGAAATAATCCCCTGGCCACGCTCTGAAATACATATAAACCCTGAAGAAAGATACTGGGGGTGTGAACACTACCTTAGATTGTGGCCTATAATTCTTCAGTCTAATGGTTCTGAAACATTAGCTCTGTATTTATTAGATTTTAGTTTATTTCCATTTGAAATCCAGAGCCATTGTCCCTTGCAGAGGTCTGGACAATACCTCAAATTAGTTTTTCTGTCTGCCATTTGCATCTACAGTTGCTGTTGCAGGTTTTGTATGTTTGTTCCCTCTTTTGCCCATTTTTGTAATGTGTTGAAAGAAAGTGACTATGCATGAAGAATGGAGATACGAGGGAATACAAGTAACCTTAAGATTGTGAAGTGTAGGGGTTGTTTCCTATTAATACTGATGACCTCAGTAGTAAGCAGATTTAAGAAGCCCTGCATGTAAATGCTGGTTCGCATATGCCCTGCATCTGGTAAACTGGGTGGGGAAAACCAGAAAGCTTCAGAGGATTATGAATACATATGGGCCCACAGAAATAATACCAGAAAAAATGCTGTTCATTCTATTATTGACAATAAATAACATATATAAAAATGTCCATATTTTTTTTCTCCAGTCATCAAAGGGTACATCTAGAGGGTCTAGTGTAAAGATTTAACCTATTAAATATGCTTAAATCTTTCTGTGACCCGAGGCTTACATGTGTGTTCAACATTGCTTGCCCTTGCAACAGAGAGAATCATTTCTTTCTACTTGAGCGAAGTACATTAAAGCTCTTAGCACATTTGAACTTAAGGCGTGAGTCTACATTTTAGCTGAACAGAGGAACAGAGGGTTTAAAAGGAATCAAT
>VZTU01006978.1:263-13088 GCA_013400835.1 Zapornia atra
GAATTTTCCTTCAGTGAATGGATAAGCGCAAGTTAACTATATACTAGATAACAAAGAAGAAAAGTTTAACGTAACCCAAATTAATTTCTGCAAGAATAAAAAGGTCTTTTGTTGAGTAAGCCAGATGCATCTTTTCTCTTTATTTCTATTTAGTCCTAAGGTTTACATGGTTGAAGCCAGAAATGCTTTCTTCTTCACTTTCTAATACGAACAAAATTTCCTAAATTTTCCACACAGAACAGCAACAGCTTACAAATAAAATAAGGATTGTTGGACACTAATATAGCTAGAAGACTTCCAACAATATTATCTGCATTCAAGGTGATGCACATGCTGGATTCAGAAGGCTCAGGGAACATTTACCAGAGAGGCACAGGTAAGGTTTCCAGGTAACTTTTTCTTGGAAAAAGCTTAAAAAATGAGGACAAGTAAACAGCATTTTGCTCAATAAGGCGTGCTTTCCAAAATCTTTTACATCCCATATTTCATAGTGGGTAGATCGCCAATATTGGGGGTGAGGTGGGGTGTCCCAAAATAAGTTATTTCATACAGCTTTTTTGATGCTGCATATTCTTAAGATAATTCTTGTGTTAAACTGTCTTCATCTGCAATATCAGGTGAATTTGCCTTTTTAAAAATGTTCTATGTTTTTAATATTCTGATATGGGGCCTTGAGCAGCCTGGTCTAGTAGGAGGTGTCCCTGCCCATGGCAGGGAGGTTGGAACTTGATCATCTCAAACCATTCTATGATTCTATAGATGAGAAGAATAAGTTTTGTATGGAAGCAAAATAACATTGATTTGATTAATATAGCCGTATGCTTACAAAGCACACACCGAGTGTTAAATAACAAACAGTAGCCAACTGCACAGATTAGCTACATATGAAACATATGTCCTGGAACAATGATTTTATCCCAGACAGAAGTACAGCCTGTGCTCTTTTCTTACACCCCAATTTACCATTTCAGTTACACTATAAAATACATTTCTGATAACTACCTTTATTCTGTGAATAGTTTAGATTTCCCACTCACAGGCATACAGATCACAGCAAAACAATTCTAACAAAAACAGCTTCTCTCTGCCTCTCCTGGCCTTCATTATTGTTATTTTAAGTGAATGTCAGTCTTCAAGAGTTTCCAAGCTACATTTTGTTTTGAGCAGAGAAGCTTCCTGCGATCATATTAATCCAATTAACCAATTCCATCAAAATTTAGACATGCTACTCCAAGGAACTTTATTCAGCAAATAAAAAGGCTGATTCAAACTCTCTTTGTATCAGGAGTCTACAGTCACTCTTCAGGTGTGAGAAAAGAAAAACACTGTATTATTAGAATTAATCAACATATATATTGGGGTTAATGCAAGAGCTCAGGGGCAGGAGGGTGATGAAAACACACACACAACCACCCTCAATACAAACCCTAACCATTAGATCTGTATCTGTAACCTTATAGCAACGATCTTGAGTGGAAGGGGTGAAAAGAACTCACTACCTTTACCGCTGTGACTGCACTTGTTCAAATAAAACATTCCTGGTAAAAAACAGCAGCAGACCCAAGAAAGGCAATAGCTTTCTACAACTAATCAGAAGGTAAAGACACAACAGGCACAAAAACACATGCAGACCCTGGCAGTCAGCATCCATTTTATAGGCCAAGGAGGGTCATAAAGTGTATCCTGTGAATTTAGAAATTTGGTTTTCCCCTTCCGTTAAAGGTCTTTGAGATGACAATAGAAAGTGTGTTGCTGAAAAGCTTTTGGTATAGTTACTATGACTGTATTTTAGAGGAATTGAACCATGAATTCAGAGCTACATAGATGCTAAACTCCGGGTAAAACATTTTAAGAGCTACCTGTATTCACAAATAAACAAAATATAAAGGGATTCAACTTTAGGCCATATTTTTAAAAGGATGCTTCCAGAGTTGTTGAACATTCCTCGGCACCAAAGCTTCATTACAGCTTGTGAAGCAGAAAAATTTAACACACGGCTACAGACTGCTTAAAATTTAAAAAACCAAAACAAAACACCACCACATCAAAGAAACAATTGCAAAAGAAGACTACACCATCCAAGAACAACTGGAAGAATTAGTTTTCTGAAAGAGTCTCTTCTATCTTGTAGAAAATTCTAGTGTATATATAATAAACCTATTTAATTTCCTCCATACTTTACCTATTACTAGGGATTACCAATATGGACAGTAAGATAGTCCTTCAAGAACAGGACCCTTAACTTACAAATTATTATCTTATCAAGTGTTATAAATTAGGTAGAGGAGAAGCAAATAAACCCTGTGGACATTACAGGAATTCTAACTAAAGATTGAAGGTGCTAAAAATGCTAAGATATGTTTTGTGGCTACTGGAAGCAATCATATTGTAGTTAACTTCCAGCTCATACTTATTTAATGCAAGCCAAAATTCTCATTTTACTTCTCTGATAAGACTATTCCTTTTGCTAAATGATCATTTTCCATTGAAGTTTAATGTTTGAAATCTGCATTTCATGTCAGAGGTGGCTGATCTACACATGGAGCAGACATACCCTGCATAATGAAATATTGTTTTTGCAAGCCATACCTCTGCACAGCACCAAGATCATTCTGGGTTAAACCACCAATAAAATGAAAAATTCTCATTACAATTGATTCAAACATGCCAAAATGCATTTTACTTTAATCAAACCGCCTTGCCCTCCACTCTTCAAACATTTCTAAAACATACATTTTATCTTACATTACAGAAGGAAACAAAACTGGCTGCTTTAAACCATAATCATTGCAAATTGCAGGATTGACATCCCTGAATTAAAATTGCAGGAGAATGCACATTTAGGTTCTTTTAACCACTATCTACAGTCATTTGACATATTATAGGATCAGAATAATTTTAAGATGAATATAATATTCTTCCCCATGTATTTCATTAGTGAGGATCATTTGGATAAAAACGGAGCTCTATTTTTAAAGTCCACTGACTTGCCAGAGATAACTGTTCAGAGTTCAGTGTTTGTGGTATAACAAGCTATGAATGACAGTGTTCTCTCCTATTTCTCAAGAGTACGGCTTTGTCATCTACCACTGTGATCCCAACAAAGAAAAATCCAGATGTCTGCAAATTAAAGGAGAGCTGGATGACATTCTGCTGTTAATGCTCAGCATACATAAATCATTGTAATAAGAGAAGATTGTTATATTAACCTTTGTCATGCAATTTTCTTTTTCTCTGTAAGAAATAGGAAAAACAACAAATTAAGTGGCACAATAATTCTATTTTAAAGCAGAATGTGTAGAGAACTTTTATCCCCTTGCCAGTCACATGATTCCCACTTACCTGGAATTTTATACGTGCCCCGTAAGAAGTTAATAGTATGCACACATACTTCACTTCATTTAGTATATTGCTAAAAATACAAAAAACATCTTTCCAAATAAATCATCATTTTAGAGGAGTAGATACTGGAAGACAGAAAACCAGGAAATTTAACCTTTGCCCTCCCAAAAATCCATCTTACGGTCACTGAAATGCTTCAGTTCACTCCTTCACTTATCACATGTGGAAAATGGGACATTAAAAATTCCATATCTTAAGAATGAATACACAGTCTCTGAGCCTATGTACAACTTCAGTTGCTTCCGTGTGTAAATGCAAGAACATTGTGTCACAAGGGAGCTAGAGTAGGATTGGGACCTCGACCTTAGTGGTACCACAATAAAGAGTTAATGTATTTCAGAGCAGATGTGGTAATACTTTAGGTCTCTGGTGTATACAGCATATATGCATAGTATATAAGATAAATGCTGAAAAATTATCCTCATGCCAGCAACCTGCCATACTTCCAAAGCAATTTATTTTGAAAAGTTTTGATTCAAATAAGAAAAAAAAAAAATTTAAATAAAGCTAACCTAATCCTCACAGTGTAGTACCAGAAAGGCAAAACCAATGCATTATCAACAATAATCTACTAAAACAGGGAGTTGCTCTAACCTAGTACACATTCTCTGCTTTGGTTCATCTTAATCCAAATTTTTTTCCATTTTACTATTTCAACTGCACATCAGCCTTGCCTTCTTGTCTCTCAAAGTCATCTCAAAACTTGCCCGGTACATACCAAAATGCAGATATATAAGTAAATTTGTTAAAAATATACTTTCATATATTTTCATTGAATTTCAAAATGCTTCTATTTCTAGAGGCGGTGAAGGATAAAGTGGAAAAAACCATTATGATTCTTTTGAACTGAACAGTAACAAGGCTTCTTCAGAAGACTAGTCATATAATTTTCAGGAGAGAACAGAAGCTTACTTTTCTTTCTCTCGTTTAAACTAAATGTTACTAGGAGTATGGTATAAGATTGGGTCAAAATTTAGGTTATAATGCCAAAGACTTTGATGCTAAGATTTTCTTTAAGATTTTTCAAACATGCTCAATTTTATTGAGAATATGGCAAGTTTCAACATACTGACTACTAATATGAGTTAACAAGCCTCTGTGCAGTCCTGCCTCCTGCATGAGCTGCAGCAGAGTATTTAAAATTGTAAAGGGATTCAAGCCTCACACCTAATCAGTTGATAGCTAAAGGAATGGAAAATACACACTGGAAAACCCATCTTATTTTTCCAAGCAGGAATATCCAGGAAGTTTAGTATAACTTCAGAACTCTAGACACAGGGTTGCCAGTTTCAGTACATTTGGAAAAAAGTCACATGTTCCATGGGAAGTATGGGCTTTAATTGAGGAGGGTATCAAATGCTACTGGTATGACATAAAGAATTCCACCGTGGAAAGGATGCTGGAAATATTATGATTATGTTCCCATGCTGCAAAGGTTGAAGAACTGCTGTATACCACTGAAGGACTATTTCTGTTATCTTACCTTGATCCAAGTCCCCAACTCCTACAGCACATGATCAACTCCAAACGCAAAAAACTTCCCTAAAGTCTGAGTTCGCACTCCTAAAGATAAGCCACTGCCTGAGCTGTTACTGCATTTGATGTTCATGTAATAATGACAATAGACTCTGATCTGCTCCATTCTCTTTTAGATATTTATGTGAATTTTCAGCCAAATAAATTCAAATACAATTATTTCAAGAAGGTCAAGGTATACGTTTGAGATCCTACTCAACACCATGAAGTACAGGATTTACAAAAATGGCATAAGGAGTTGAGATCTTTATTTCTAAATTTGGCTAGGTGGGTACTTTCCATATGGATGGCAACTTGATAGGCAGCTGCAGTACAACAGGAGTTAGTGATAGTGTGCAAGCTTCCAATTCTGGCTTTCACTTTACATAAAGATAACCGTAAACACATGGGGTACACCTGCTAAAATATACTGGACTTATTATTTGCTTTCTTTGTACTGACTCCGTGTTACGAAAGCAGTAGAGTTTTATGTATATTTTCAAACTTCCCGGTATAATTTCTCATTAAATACATGGGATTTTTTAAAAGTAGAAATTGTAGGAACTTTTTCCACAATCTTCTTTAAAGGAAGAATAATGTACTTTATTTTCTTGAAAACTGAAGTTGAGAAGGGAGGGGTGGGAGGTGGTTGGGGGAAGAAAGACAGGCAGACAGAGAATAGCAAAAATATATTTTTCTCACATGATCTTCCCAAATTCCAGCTCCTTGCTGCAGTCAGAGCCAGCATCAGCAAGGTTTGCCTGCCTCTAAACTGCATCTCTGCAGCCAGGAGGGGAAAAAGGAGTTCTGCAGCCATTCTACATGAACAGGCTTGCTCAACGCTATAGAAAAGATCAGCCTGTCACCAGCTGTCATTAATGTCACTCTCATGGAGTCTGGCCTTCCAGGTCAGAGCAGTGGTGTCAACCTTGGGTTTACTAGAAATACTAGAATTTTTACCCTTTCTTTTCCATTCCCCTCCTTGTTTACTTCTGCATTTACATATACAAATCTAAGCACTTACATTGACCTAACTGTAGAATCCTTCAAAAGAATTGGGGATGTGTTCACCTATATGTGAAGACTGGGTTTGCAAACCATTAAATTTCAGTATACAAGACACTCCTAGCTACAAAGTTATGTTTTCTACCCAGAATAGAAAGCAGACCTTAAATTCTGAGTCCACAGACATCAACAGTCTCACTGACTCAAGGTTCCCAACATTTCAGCCCATGTTTTTATTTGCATTCCTGCAACTTAAGGAGTACACCAGATTTCAATCAAGGAATAATAATGAATCTCAGCATAGAAGTTGACTAAAAATTAGGTTGTTGTTATCCTTTCTTTATTGCTCAGTTTAGAAGTAATTGACAAAAATCAGTTTGCAGTTGCATGGTTTCACAGTTACTGTTAATGTTAACTCTGAGAAGCTCCTCAGCTATGCACTCAGACCCATACAAGTTCAGTATGTGTCCTGAACTCAGTTTGAAAATGATGGGTGTTACAAAGCCGCAGACAAAAAACAATACTCACAAGATGAAAACAGCCACTGCAACCCCTGCCATCAAAATATTTATAACATTTGCATCACTTTCATCACCACAATCCCTTTAAAAAGAAAATGTTTCAGTTCTCAAGGCACATGACACTAGCTCAAAATATTCTTCCTGGAATACACAGTATAGTCTAGAAGTATAATTAATTATTTTAAAAAGCTGTTTTTCTTGTCTGTCACTGCAGTACATATCACTTCTCTGGAATACAGTAGCAAATAATGAAGATGGGTAAGAAAGGATCTTCTGAAGTATAAGAAGAAAAAATTAAAAAGAAAAAGGAGAAAAATCAGAGAGAGAGATGGAGAGAAACATTACAGGGACACAACCAAACCCACCAAACTCTAGTGCACTTGCCTATAGCCATGTTTCTCAGTGACCAAGTTCACTGCAAGGCACAGAACAGAGAAAGTCAATAGAATGGCAGTAACTTGCATTAATTCAAAATAATAATGATAATTTACATATCTGATCTACTATTTTAGTCCAGCCATTCAAAACTTCACATTCTATGGATCTGCAATACACAATTCCCTACTCGAAGAGCAAACTACCCTTGCATAACTTAGCATGTAATTCCCATTACAAATAAAACCCACTCTTTTTCTGTGTTGCATATTAATTTATAACAGTGAGAGAACAGTATCAACTGTCCATTTAATATATTTTAGCTTAGTTTATAGTTTGATCCTCGAAACTCTATCTTTTAAATATCTCAAACATGTATACACTGTGTTCTGAAGAGCTTTCATGGAGAATGTTTATTAGTCACTTTGATCTCATTCATCACAAAAGAAACCTCCTTAAAGTACATAACATTCTTCTAAGTGACACATGTTGAAGCTGTTAATGTACTTTTAACCCATGCTTTCAAGGATCTGAACCCGTCCTTACATCATCTAAAACTTAATTAAAAGAATACTGTCAATATCAATGTCAAAGTAACTTGTCACCCTATGAATGAGAGCCTCAGTCGATTTTTCAAACTGTGCCGAAGTTTCGAAGGGCTCTTTCACTTTATAAATCAACTAGCAGCTTAGAATATCCTGGCAGCACCTTCAAGGAACGAATCAAAATGACAGGAAAAGAGGGGATAACAATCAAAGCTTGACTGAATACAGGTGTTTGAGTTTACAGACGAACCACAAATGCCTGGATCTTTGACAGCTGTTGATGTTATCAGTTATGTGCAGCTATTATTGGCTCCGGTCTTGGGGGCTGTAAGGCCTTTCCCTTAGCAACATCGCTGTGGCTGATAACATTTGGCTGAACTTTCAGATCTTAACCTCCCTTCTGACTTTCTGCAGTCAAACCCGCCTAAACTGATCAGAGGAAGAGACACGCAGTGGGAAGACAAGTAAAATATTATTGACTGGACTGTTTCATGTCTATTAGGAAGAAAGAGCAAGGGAGGGGAGAGCCTTCCAACTTGACAGGCTTCAAGATAATCAGGGAAGGAATCAAGGCAACAGAATAACCCTTAGAAAAGTAAGAAAGCAATAGCTTATGAGAGGTCATTGTTCTATATGAGGAACAAACAGGGGATGATATTTTATTAGGCTCCAATTTGAGGTCCCTCATTTCAGTACTTGCATTTTTAGTGCTGCCATTTAAAAGACCTAGAGCAATTTTATGGCACACAATGCAATATTATCACTAGCTAAGTCTTCACTTATAGCATACACAGATGAGTAAAATGTTGAGACTCTCAGCAGATCAAACCACACTCCTGAATATTTTCAGAAGTCATATTTTGAATTCTGATTTTTTCCTGGGCACACTTTCCTCAGTTCCACTAGTGTAAGCCAGGCAGATAAGAGTTCATAAACAGGCTCATGGTATTTACTGAAGTCATTCAGTGGTAACAGCAATTGTTCTAAGGGAGCGCTGTGCACTCTGCATCCTACACAAACTATCCCGAATTCCCTATGTTCCTCTAAAGGAAAGGTGATGAAATTCTCTATATATCAGGTGCTTCATCTTAAAATCAATAAAATCCCAGGACAATGAATTAGCAACCTAACAGATTGGGTTCCCAGGTCTCTCCAAGTGAGCAACCCCAGAAATTTTCAGTGTCACGAGAATTGGTGTTTTGGACACAATACTCATTTGATCAGTTGAGAAGCACTTGGATATTCACCAATACTAGTGAGTAGTACACCTATGTATTCTTTATAATGCCCTTCTGCTTTCAAAATTGTACATGAGTACAACCCATGAGAGACTATTTCCTTTTCAGGACTTTCATAGTAAGTCTTCTTTGATCAGTAACCCATCCTCATTATGGCAAAAATTCTGATCTTTAGTTGTGTAATATGCTTACTTTCTCCCAAATAACATGAAATCCCATAGGTAAATGATACTAAACAGAGTACATGTTACTGTCATGCCGTATCACACAGCAGGAAGCATAAGTAAAATATATATGACAGCATCAATATTTAAACAATTATAAAGAAAAGACATAATTGAAAAAGATATTGCAAAGAAAAAGGTGCTTAAGAATTATGTTGAGTGACTGTTGATATTTTCAAAAATAAACTCATTTTGATTAGTAGCTTTAGACACCAAACAGTATTGTTAAGCAAGAGTTTTATTCTAAAACTGAAACTCAGAGATACATACTTCGCATCCATAGATCAGCCCAGAAATTATCAGAGGTACTGTGATCTATATCAGAATACTGGCATGATACTTATTTTATGAATAAAAATCAAGATGTAATAAGTCCAGTTTACCTTTTTTAAGTAATTTAAGAACTTACATATGATTACAGTTTAGGTTTATAATTCTATTTTTAAAAAACGTGTTCAGCCATAAAGATGTCACTATTTTAACCATCAAGAAAAGGTCACATTGGCATTCAGGATACAACTTAACTATTCTTTTTCATGCTTTGACTCTGAATCTTTGCATCTGCACTTACTTGGAGGTAACTGTTAGAATCATAATCGTATATTTAAATTAGTCACTATGAGAAAATTAGAATATTTTGGAAGAAAATTAGAATGGAATGTTTCAAGAGTTCCTAATATTCCTTAGACTTCTATTTTTTATATCTTCCTTATATTACCTACACCGAGAAAGAACAAAGTCTCGGGAAGCCATTCAGGGGTACACAATCATAAATGCTGTGAGCACTCGGTCAGAAAGCAAATACAGGCTGGTTGAGCACTCTCCCAAATGAAGTATCAAATTGTGAATACCAGACAAAAATTCCAAAATCAACACATTAAATCCCTCACTATGGAACCCAGATCAACGTTACCTAATGCAAATAGCTACACAGTCAGTTGTTTACTGAGCTGTTTAGAGAAAATTCAAAGAAAATAAAATACTCTCACATCTAAGTATCTCAGAATACACTCTCTATTAATTACAATATTTTATAACTTTCTTAGAAAAAATATAAAAGAATGATAAAGCCAAGTATGCTATGGTAAATAATATCATAAATTGACACTTATTCCATACCCCTGTATCACAGGATCGAGAGTTTCCATCTTTCACAGCTCCTGCAGTTAGCTAGCACCTGGATGTTCCTATTTACACACCACACACAATAGCCTTTTACAGGTCATCACCAGCGGCACATTATGATGTGCCATTCAGAACCCATCTGCATTAAATCCACGCAGCAGCACCTTTTCCTTAACAGACCCAAAACAGAGTGGGCCGTAACACATGACTGAAATAGGGGATTCTTTCTCAAAACATGAAATGCACATCGTACACAGTCAAATCACTTCATTTTTTTTTCATTACTTTTGGTACCTTCACTTTAGCATTTGAAAGTTTAATCATTACAGTTAAGCAGCTAATTCAGTGAAGAACAATGGAATTTGAAAAAAAAAAATGGGGGGGTTATCTCAAGAAACAAGACATATAATTTACCTATGGCTTACAAGAAATTACAGAACTATCACAGTCAACATTATTTTATCATTATGATAGTTATATAAAAATAAGAGCTCATACCTTATAGTACTTTTTTTAAAAAGTCTAAAGACTAATACCAATGAAAAAATTAAAAGTTGGAATTGTGATGATGTGATGCACATACTTTTCTTGTTACTTGGAAAAAATAATCCATATTTATGTGAGTGGTGTGAAATTTTTTATGTCCATTTTCCAAACATGCTTTGGTATTACTGAATATTTGGAACGCTGGATTTCTTCTTTCACATCTTAAGAAAGGATTTATAACCCATCTAAATGTCTAAAAAAACTAAGGCTTTCAAGGTAAAGATATACATACTTCTTCCTAGCTTCACTTCTATTGTTTTTTCCCCCCATTCTCTCCTAAAATAACTCTGCTTTTTCTGAATGTACTCAATCCAACAACTCCAACATCACTGTGCACACCTGCAGTTTTGCTGATGATCAGTTATAGCCTGTTTGAACCTTAAAACTCATTTGACTTTTTTCATTTTTTTCCTGAAACTTCCGTGTAAACTTAGTCATAGTTCGTATATGGACAATTATCCCAGCCTAAATTATACCAGTTTAATTAGACTTTTATAAGAGGATTCTGGTTATAACCTTAACTGCAAAGAGGCTATGCTCTCTTCTTCGTACTTTTATCCTTAAGTCAGCAGCATTTAGGACAGCACTTCTGGTTAGAGCTCATTTGTACAATGCCAACATCGTTATGAAAGCCTTTTATCCTCAATCATTCAACCAATCCAAATGTGGAGAACCGTCTTCAAGAAACAAGCACTAATAAATCTCTTTCATTTCCTTTTAATTTTAGGCAGATAAATGTTACACATCCTGAGTTGAAGGCTCTCTGGACATGAAATCACTTAGTAATGACTCAAAAGTTAACCCTATGGTAGCTAACTCGCAGACTTCCTTTTGCCTTCATATGTTGATGTTAAAAGCTCATGACCTAAAAAGCAAAATGTACAGTATAATTAACGAAAAGATGGGCTTGTAAAATTTAGCAGAATTCATTTCATCCTCCTCTACCACACATTGGAACAGTCTGACCTCTGACACAAGATCATCTTCCCAGTCATAATTTGCAAAAAATCAATTATAAGGTCTGTAGATGCTACATTAGTTTAGGAAGAACCTTGACTAGTGCAGGAAGAGATTACTTCTTGAAAAACTACGATCATAGTGTAATGTCAACAGTAATATCCCTAAGCAATTGCGTGTTTGACTGCGAGAACTTTATGAGACAAAGTGACAAAAGTGAGTGTAACTACTGAAGACATAATGCACAGTTCAAAGACACATGTCCAGTCCCATCCCAGCAAACAAGAATAGTGCAGCAGTAGTATGAGAGTGATCCTAGAAAAATACAGTTTCTTTCACCTTTTAGTAGAAAAAGAATAAAGACCGTCTTTTTTAAAAACTGATGAAGGAGGGAAAGTACTCCATTTTTATGCAGCATTTTCACCTCAGATGTTGGAAAAGGTGAAATAATGGAGGACAGTGGTATAGAAATCTTGCTTGTTTTTACTTTTTTATTGAATTTACTTTTTTCTAGTGAAGAACAGCTGAAAGTTACAACTACATCTGCCACATCCTCACACTTTTCAAACTAAATATTCCGCCATTTTACAAGGATAACAGAAACACCTTTATTTCCTTACAGAAGGTAAGGTGACAAGCTATCGGTGCTGTCTGATGGTGTCTGTGATAGTAGACTAATCTCTACCATCAGTTTAAATGATTGCCATTAAAATCTTTATAAGCAATTAGCATTACTGCTTGCATTCTGGTATTCCCTTGTACTTACTGCAGAGTACAGGGAAAGCCAGCAGACTAGTGAATGCTAGCAGCTTTAGATGGAATATCAATTACAGAAAAATGTAAACACTGCAATGGCAAAATAGTGTACATGTATATCACCAAGGTAACAGATAAGAAATCTGTAACAGATAAAAAATTTGCCTATGGTATTTTAGGGGGGATTTTTCTTCTTCAACACTATCATTTATTCTACTTGCACAACAGGCATTTTCTCTATTAATTTTTCACGCATCATGGAAGCTTGCATTGAATTCCCAAAGCCGTGGTCATCCATTTTATGCAAAACTAATCCAAATACATTCACCTTGCTATAAATATTAACTGGGTCTTACTATTTTATACCTTTGTATGCTACAGGTGTGGTCTTCATGCATGCACGAAAGTTCTAGGTATTTCTTATTCTTAATATAGAAAAAGTTACATCAGGTCTAAAGGGATGACTGCCCATTATTATGGATCAAAAAACTCTTCTATTAATGTTACTGAAAGCTATTGGCATGCTATTTAAAGCTGCCTTCGGTCAGCTGTGAATTGTGTTCCTTTGTCAGAAATAAAAATTTCTTGGGAGTTTACCTTCCTCCGTGGAGGACTT
>VZTU01006980.1:1059-19423 GCA_013400835.1 Zapornia atra
CCCTGCCCAGCTCTCCAGCCTGTCCAGGTCTTGCTGGATGGCAGCGCAGTGTTTCTGCGTGTCAGCCACCCCTCCCAGCTTTGTATCATTAGTGTACTTGCTGAGGGTGGATGCAATTCCCTCATCAAGGTCCAGACAAGAGGCAATGAGTGCAAGCTGGAGTATAGGAGGTTCCATGTAAACATAAGGAAAAACTTTTTCACTGTGAGGGTGACAGAGACGGGAACAAACTGCCCAGAGAGGTTGTGTAGTCTCCTTCTCTGGAGACATTAAAAACCGTTAAAAACCTGCCTGGATCCTGTCCTGTGCAGCCTGTTGCAGGTGATCCTGCTCTGGCAGGGTTGCTGGACCAGATGATCTCCAGAGGTCCCTTTCAACCCCTAACATTCTGTGAGTCTGTGAAAACAAGAGTACTTTGTTGACAGCTTAATTTGTGTCCAAAATATAGGAGGAGTTGGTATCTACTTGACTGCATTGCAGTTTCAAAAGAATTACCAATAAGAACGTTTTCTATTAGAAGCTAATGAACTTGGACCATGAAGCAGAACAGGAATGACAGACAAAACCAAAGGTGGAGAAGAAAAGCTCACATCATAGAGATTCTACATATTTTTTCCCTTGTTGACAGCCATGAAGGGAATGAATCTGAAACTGCTTGTCAAGGTGAGTCACAAGAACGCCAACTTGGTTTTCCTGCCACATTTTGGAAGCAGACTGTGTATGAAGGTAGAGCTTACTTACAGAAATGTCACTCATTTTTACAAAATAAGAGAAATTTTGATGAGCTCATGAAGGACTAGTGAGTTTTCACAGGATAATGAGATTAAATTAATGTTCCCATTCAGATCCTTCTTTGATTTCCTTTTGACTGACTAGGACTCGTCTCTTTATTGCTATCTCAGTGCTCTGTGGTTCTCTAAAGGCCACGGAAGACCAGCCTTTCTTTGTGGGATATAAACCTATAAACAAGGTCAAGTGCAGAGAAGTGCAATGTATTTCTTTCATTATTCCCTGAAATAGAGATGAGGCTAACTTCTGTTTAATCTCAGACAATTTAGCAGTACTCATGTAAAACAAAAGGTATTCAGAGTGATTTAGGAAAGATCGTGGCTTCTGGTAAGAAGTTCATCAACTGTAATAATAGCTATAGGGTCAGAATAGCATACATCAGTTTAAAAGTTCACATTTGCCACTAATGAGAAGCAAAATTACATATAAAAACATTTATCTCTTTATTTCATCTACTAAGAAGTCAGTAATCCTTACATGTTCTTGCGACTAAGTTGAATTCCAACCATTCATATTACTGTACATAACTGGGTGTTGCCAGTTCCTTGTACTGCATTTGCAAGACTTCACAACTGAGGCTTGTCAGATCTGCCTTATCAGAAGTTTTCTTGACGTGCCTGCTGTTTTGCTTTACTTCCTTTAAGCCATGACAGCAATACTCCTCGATTGGGTGCCTATGGTTAATTTGTTTTACTTTTGTTTTTCTTCCTATATTAAAGCCATAGATTTATACAGGTAGCAGTAACAAGCAGTTACTCTATGCAGAATGCGATATTTATGAGTCTGCAGTGAAATTCCCTTGCTCAGTTTACACCCTTTCCAGGTGATTGTTTCATAATGCGTGCATCCTTAGGATATTTCATTAACAGCAACATCTGCTGTCAAGGCATTTAAAAAAGCATTGCTTTTCTGAAAATGAAATCCCTATCACAATATGTTGAGGGGGTGGGAATTTTTTATGGTTTAAATAAGCAAATTTTAATTATAATCATGTATTCTGGCTATAATCCTGAAGCACGGGATGCCATTCAGAATCTTACATGTTTATACGAAAGCTATATTAAATTCCTTAGCCTTGAGAACATTTTACATGACAACATGGTTCTTCTGTTAAATTAATATAGATCATGTTCACAGCCTGGAATTAAGTGGATAATTCTTTCCCATGCTTGCGCCACTCCCGTTTATACAGAGCGATTCGATACCCGTATTCAAACAGTGAAAGCAAATGATACATGTAATCAGTGCGGGCTTAATTCAAGGTTCAGCTCTGGGCACTGTCTCTGATCAGTAGTGTTTGAAATGAAGGCGGGGTGTGGAAGCAAATTCTGTTCCGGGCTCTTGTCTCAATAGCATCATCGATGAAATACCAATTACTGTCTTGTAATTGCTACACTTCTAAACGGTTCAGTTCGTATGGTCGATACCAGAACTCTCCATCCCTCCAGCATCATTCATGCTCTGAGGCACTGCACAGGAGTGCACTTCAGCGGATCACTTCTGCAGGACCCAAGGTGTCTGCCAGACAGACAGAGAAAGGAACGAACTGCAAGTGTGAGTTGAGAGCATCACAAAATTGCTGATGTCAAAAGGTACATCAAAGATACAACATCTAGGACCAGGATTTTGGATAGCACCTCTTATTTGAGGACTGAAGAGTGCTCACCAATTTTACAGTTGCAACACTACAGACTATATTACTTTGCTGTAGTCTAGGAGAACAGGTTAATACCCATCAGCTATGTGTCATCTGTTATTTTTTGACCTACTATATACATTCTGTATGAATAAACATTGATAACAACTGATCAATAAATTAAGATTTGCTTGTTTGTTTTGAGCCAACCACACACCTTTCAAGTATCGATTCTGTACACTCTTGATATACTATCTGCCCTTCTCTTCAGCATGGCTGTGTTAAAAAGAAGAAAGAATGTGCCATGCAATAGAGACAATACACCTGCTGTCTTTTCACACCAAAAACATAGATGTAACTTTAACCATCAGTTCTAGAATGTAAGTAGAAAAAACATGTGCTTTCATTGGTTTAACGCTCTCATTTTGTTGACTATGTCACAAGTAGCTATGTGAGAGGTAATGTACACATATATGCAGACACAATCTGAAATAATCATTCATTGTGCTGCACATAAAGGAGGTAAATGATGAAAATGCACTTAAGGCTTTACTGCTTTGTGCACAAACAGTAATGAAAGGCTGTCCCATGCCTTAGCAGCACACACAACATGCTAGAGCAGAACTGCATTTTTATGTTAGAGCCGTAACTGGGCACCGTAATGCCAGTAAGAGGGAGCTGGGAGACACAGGCAGAGAGAAGAACTATGCGCGTTTCACCCTTCCCCACCATACACAAAATTTAGCTCAAACAGGTTCATACTGACACCACCTCCACTGTGAGCACAGCCAGAAGTAGTTTCTTCCTGCCAGACTTAAAAGCAACATCTGGGTGGAAAACTGGGTACAGAAACTCAGAAATTTAATTCTATGGGTCAGAATAACTTGTGTTGACATCAGCTGCTGTCATAATGTCATGGCTTCTGTCACACAGACTAACTACTGACTGCAACACATTGCACCTGCAATCCATATTGAGTCTTATGTTGCTTGGATTTTGGAACAGGCCTGTTAGATGTTGCTTGTGTATTTCCACCCATGCATCATAGACTCTCATGCATAAATCACTCAAAGCCAGCTCTATTACTGGAAAAAAACCCTAACTCACTGTGAATTTTAATGTGTAGCAAACAGACGTTTTTCTTCACTCTTATAAATCACCAAGGTAGAAGATAAAGGGAGTACTTTTTAATGTACAGAACAGTACATTTTTATACTTCTGCAGGGTCTTGGATATTACGTTTTTCTTAAGGTCGGGGGACCAAAACAACACGGAAATCAGAGAGAGGAATGGGATTATGATTTAAAAAATGAACACACATTAACTCAGTCTAAATATTAAAAAAAAACCCAAACCAACCAACCAAAACTGCAAAATATTTGTCAAAGAAAGATGCCTGTAATTTGTAAAGGATTTGAGCTAAAATTCAGTTATGCTCATTTTGGAAAGAATAAAAATAATGGGCAGAGAGAGTGTTATCTGAAACTGAAGTCCCAAGCACATTAGTGGACAGAGTCTTCTGTTTCATGAAGGTGCTGCAGACCCGCTTTCTACTGGGGCTTTCTACAGAGTCTTCTGTTTCATGAAGGTGCTGCAGACCCGCTTTCTACTGGGGCTATTGTATGGTTAGCTTTACCATCAAACAAAATGGATATGGTCAGAAATCACTTAGTTTAATGAAAGTTGTATAGAGCACTGTCTGCTAGGTTACAAACAAAATCAGTTTATGGCCTTGGGAAATATACTGTGCTACATCAACATGTCCATTTTATTTTTCCACAAGAGAAATTGCTCCTTGGCTGGGTGCTGTTTGTTTTGTATGTTGAAGTGGGTCAGTACAGAGAAGCTTTGCGCTGACAGAGGAACAGATGCATGATGCAGTGCAGGCTGTGGAAACAGAGGGTTAAATGCTGCCTTGCAGTCTTTCAGGTTTAAATCTGGTGCAGGCTAGTGCCCAAAGAAGCAGACACAGCCGCTGCCTCCTGCAGCACCTTCTCTGTGTTCCCACGTTCCAGGGCTGGCATTCCTGCAGCCACACAGCAAACTTCAGCAAACCACATCTCATCCTGAACAACCTTCCCCCTGCCTCTCCCCCCAACCCCTCCCACCTTCTCCCCAACCCCTTAGTTTTCATCTTGCACCATTTTAATCAGTTCTTGCTGAGGCCACATGAACATAAAGACAAAAGTAGAAATGACCTTTTCAGAAGCAGCATAAACATATGCCAGATTAAACCAACTGTGGAATTTAAGTAAATTACTCAGGCATTTTCCAATTATTTGTAATGGCTTAATAAATACATAATCCTCAAAGAAAAGAGACTATAGCTGGGCCTGTGATACAATAGTAAGTAGAAGCCTGCCAAGTAAAATTCCTATTTATATGTCTTTTGAAAATCAAGATTCTTATTAATTTCAAAAAGAAAATTAAATTGAATTTCAGAAAAAGAGAACCCTGGTTACAGAGCCTGCTACCAGCCAATTTACAAACTAGCCTTTTTCTGTGCATTTGCCACTGGAAAAATACAGGGCATATGTGTTTTCTGTTACTGCCTGTGTTGATGGCTTTCTTTTTCTACCGCCTTCTGACAGCTTATATTGTATATAGTACAGGGTATTTATAAAGTAACAAACCCAAACACTATCAATATTAGGACAATAAATGGGAACTTGCCAAATCAAGACAAAACTCAGCAATTAGATCCAAGTGAACCTGGTAAACTATACTAAACTGAAAGAGAAAATACGAAGGAGATGCAGTCAATAGAGGGAATCATACCAAACACTTCATATTTAATCCTATTCTTACTTTTGTCCAGCACCTTTATATAAGAATATAAAGACTTCTACTGGGTTTGCTAAGTAGTAACTTCTTTAGACCAGATACAGTTTTGAATTTGTAGAAGGTCTTGCACAGTCCTGTGGGCAGTGCAATATTTCCCCCTGGAGAGACAGGATCATGAGCTAACCTGGAATTTACTTTAACTCAAATTAAATTATACACATAGTAAAATAAAGAGAAAATATTCAACTCCTCTGAGAAGAACATCTATATACATCCTGGTCAGGAAGACTTTCCCTGCTACCTGAAGTTCCTGCTTCAGTGTAGCAGAGGCAAATTGAACTCTTGGGCCAAAACTCCTCATAGAACTCATCCCAAACACACGAGAGTACCAAAGCCCTCAAACCACCCCAGGGAAAAACCCATCCCTTTCCAAAACATCCTATCAACTACATCAAGACACAAGTAGTTACCAGCAGTTTGAGAGAAGAACCAAGAAAAAAACCACCACTAACAGAAGTCTGCACTTTTAGTGGATATAGAGAAAAGAAATCACAGTACCCAGCACTAAATTGCAAGAATATATAAGGACTCCCTTGGGAGCTGCAGCTGGTAGGCTCTTCCATGTTTAAAGATCCAGCAAATGTAGCAAAAAAAAGAGGTGGAAAAGAAAGGGTCAGTGGTAATCTGTCAAAGGGATGATTCCTTTCTGATAAGCACTGTAATGCCTGGTTGTGGAGAGTTTTTTTATCTTGCGTTGTGCTTGTCTGCTGTCTCTTAGGAGACATAGGTTGAGTAATATCAAATTCACTAAAGCTGCTTCAAAAAACCTATTTCAGAGTTCTTTATGTAACTTAAAATAATATTGCACACATACAAACGTTTTGGATCCAGCTTTCTACACTGCACACCCGCAGCTCATGTAAATGTGCCTAGACTAACTTTAAACTGTGTTTTTGCAGAAAACAGAGATGAACTTGGATTACTCGCATAAGAGTCTACTCAGGTTTTTTCAAATGGTTTTCATTAACTGTCCAAAGTCCTACAATGGCATTGCTGAAATGCTGACATCACCTGTGCTGTCCTGAGAAAAAGTGATCTATCACTGTCCACTTTAAAGGATTATCTAAACTGGCCTTGCTTGCTAGAGTGCTCAAGGGAAGCACGAGACCATCACTTTCATCCACAGTTATGAAAAAGCATATTTGTAACGCAGTAAATCAAGGAGATGTTTGCTGTGTTGTGTTTTGGTTTGTTTTTTTCTTTTCCTGCAGGATTTATAGTTAACATTCTCAGTAATGTAATTCAATTGAAGTCACTCGGTTTTTTAAAGGCTATGTCTTCCTAGAATCTGGTCTTATATAATGTAAACCCCTTTAAATTAGATTACCAAAATAATATAGGCAGACAGGTTTAAAACTGGGAGTTGGCCTTCATGGAATGTACAAAGAAATTCCTGAAAATTTCAAGGACCTATAGCCATCTTTCCTGCAACATCTTTGCTTGCACGTAGGGATCATAGGCACAATGTATTCACTGTGTGCATATTTTTTCCTCAAGTTCTATGTTTAGAACAGATACTCAGGTAGTATCTACTTTTTGGTTACAGACTGTAGTGGGAAGCTGTTAAATGAGTAACTATGATAGTGTGGTGCCTGCTAAGGAAAAAGAAAGCAGTACTGGCTTATGTTCACAGAATGTACAGAGATCTAGACTGCAATGCCCAGACCGCAGGCCAAATTGTCCTCTCATTTACATGTGCACAGCCTCAGTGATACTTGGCCACTGAGGGACTCACTCCAGCAAACCTCAGTAGGTTACTAGTAGCCTTGTATTTAATATATTGCAAGCTAAAATTCTGGGTCGTAATAATTAACCTTCAGTGGAGAAACTGTTGGCTGTGAAAATACAGCTATTTTTAAAAAATGTTAGTGAGGTGGTTGTCTAGTAGTGAGAAGTTGCATGGGTGGCCTAACAGAATTCCATGTCATTTTTTCACAACTTGGCCCTAAAAGCCAATAAGAGTTCCTCTTCAAGTATAATTCTCAGAATTATATGAAAAGGCAACGTAAACAGTTGCTGGCAGGAATTTTTATGAGCAACAATAGCACAAGCACTAGCATATACACAAGCTGTCCATTTCTTTCCTTTTGAGCACTATCCTTCTCAATCACTTTCAGATAATGTTGATCTTCATTAGAAATGTTCAAGGGTTTTGTTTTTCTAAACCGTTAACCTCATAGGCAGCGAACCATTTACATTTTAAAGAGAGAGCTCCACTAGGTGGAGGCTCTGTTTGAATATTCACATGTCCATTAATGAGTTTGTTTAAGGCTTTTTCTTTTTCCGTTAGAAAACCCTGATGTGCAGAAGTAATTTGAAGCTTGGACTTTGTACAAGGCCTATCGGTTTTTAAGATGTGGCAGGTGCCACATCCTTTACCTAACTTAGTCAATGCATCAAAATTGGGTTTTTTTCCTTCGTATCCTTTCATGGTTAAAAATGGTGATGCTTTTTATTCAGAGGGGTTAGGAATATTATTTTCTGTTCCATAGCTTAGGAAACCTTTACTATTTACATGTCACACTCTGTGTCTGTCTCATTATTTCAGTGGCACACGCATGAATGAAGAAGAACCAAATACTGTAAATGCTACTCTCAGTAAAGGGGCACAGTGACTGCAAACTTATTGAAAGCCCCTTTTGATTGAAAGAATGGCAGTGAGAATGTGCTGTGTTATGACAGTACAGGATGCATTTTGATCTCACTAGAGAGAAACATATTTTAAAATGGACAACTAGAAAGATTGTAAAATAGGCAAAGCACCCGCCTAGAGAAGCAAATAAAAACAATNNNNGCAAATAAAAACACTCTTATTGATTTAATTAAAATTGAAGTGGACCCTCTTTACTCATTATCAATTGGTAGGAGACACTGGTTTGCATCAAATACTGCTGCAAACCACAAGTATTTTCAGTGGGATCTCTACAGCTCTATTTATGATGTGCAATAATCCACCTCATGCGCGTTAAGGTGTCAGAACCATTTTGATCCTTTCATCAAAGGCAGTGTGCATTTGGGGGCATTTACAGAAGTTCTGGAACAGAGAATTTTTCTTATTATTTTGATCCTGGTGACAGAAATTTAGGACTTCTTCTTAGAACTTTGCAAACACTAATTACTAAAAAAACCTCTTCATCTTCCCTCAAAGAAGCAGACAAGAACTCTTTGTTACATAGGAAGGAAGTGAAAACAGAGGAAAAGAGGGCCATAACTTTTTACTTGCATAAGGTAGTTAAAAGTACACTGTTCTTAACAATGTAGACAAATTGTTGAGAACTCAGTATTTCCATTGTAATCTGTATCAGTTACAGAAAATAAGCAGTTACAGGTTAGATGCATTAACTTGAAATATACAGTCATGTTACTGCAGCAGAGCTGGTCATGATAAGCCAACATCCTTGTGGTCATTCTCTTTCCGTCACCAGAGGTTTTGTAGACTGCTCAATGAAAGTCTCACGACAACAGGTTTAATCTAGAACTGCTGAAACCACCACTTGTGAAAGATTTGGGATTTTTCCTAGAATGAAGGTGAATGGTTATTCTGAATCCAAGAGAGAAGTCCTGAACAATAAAAATATACAAAATGCTTGAGTTCTTCAGAAAGAGCCTATGGCACACTATCAATAACTCTTTTTGCATTGCATTCTGCAGTTTCTGGGCAAGTCTATGCTTGTAGGTCTACCCTGACCATGATCATGCCATTTTTCTTCTTATACAAGACCATACAGTAGTCAAGGCAGGTTATAAGTGGGTCTGATAACATTGTATTGGAAACCGCAAATTGTGCAAATCGTCTTGCAAATAGGACAACTACTGTTTTAATAAACAATGTGGTATCAAAGAAGTTGAATTTCTTAGTGGTTGTTGTAATGGGCAATACTTTAAAGGGATAACTTTTCCAAATGATGATTACATTAGGGAAGAACTATTGATTCAGCAAACATTTTACTAGCAATTTCTGAATGTGGTGGAGCTAAATCTTTCTCATGTTTGGCTATACCACATCTTTCATGACTCCCAGGGTACCAGCTGATAACTCAGTGTTTTTTTCAGATCCTTCTTAAGTACTGTGATATAGTGAGGCAAGAAGCAATTATCTTATCAGCCTGTGTTTGATACATGGCACAGTTCCGGACCAGAGGATAGGTTAGTACACAATATGTTGTGTTATCTTTGCAAGTGATGTTTGACAAGATAATAAGCAGTGCCCAGAGAATAAAAACAAGTGGAAAGATATGTCTCTGTGTGTGTATGTGTGTGTGCACGCATGAGTGAGTGTTTGTCTACGGAAACATGTTTTATATTTATATATCTCCTACTATGTTACTAAAGTTGCCTTAGGTGTTTGGTTTATTTCCTTCTTTTTTCTTCTATTATGTCTAAATCCCTGTATCCACTGTGCTATTTTCTGTCCGAAAGTAATACATCTGATTTTTTTTTTTAATGAGCAGTATTTTCAATATGAATTCATCCATCAGTGCTGTTTTCCATGGGCAGGTTTCTAAAACAGTTGTTTCTGGAAACCCACCAGAGGTCTAATTAATATACAAGAAATGCCCCAGGATACTTTCTTATTTTTCTGCACTGAAAAAAGACTTTTTTTTTTTTGGAGATACTCATGCATCGGGGATCAGAATAGAATGTGGGAATAATAGAAGAGACTTCAGAGATTAATTTGGGCCAGATAAATTTGGATACATAAGAAACCTGAACCAAAAACATGAAAAGGATTTGTTAAATTTGCTTTCTGAATATTCTGAAAAAAAAATACACTTTGATTTTATTATTTGGTAAACCATTCTATGTTATTTGCTGAGAAAATCTGCTGGTAGGTGGCTATGGGATATTTCTCACATTATGTAAAATTTAGAATTATATTTTTAAAATTACAGATAGAAATCATGAGAAATAATATAATATTGCAGAAGTTGTTTCTGGAAAATTATGCTTGTGCTTACTCAGGAATGACTGGGTTGACAGTATTTTCACAATCCAGTAACAAATCTCTGATACTAGAGTATAGCTGTTATTTTAGGTAAAGATTCTGAAATATTTCACTAAGCAGTTACAGACAAATAAGCTTTAAGGTTAAAATATTTCTATTTGGAATTAGTTCTTTAAATTATCTTCAAACTTAAAAGGATAACATTCAAAATCTGATTCCCAAAGGCATATTTTTTTAATCAAATTAAATGCCCATTTAAAATTAAAATAACATCACCAGTGACTTTGATTAGTATCCTACTAAGTTTCTGACCTCAGTTATCTTTTGAGAATGAGTTAAACAAGCAGACAATTCATATCTCTTCATAACTACTGGAACCTGAATGTAAATTCTTAGCAAACCCACAGCCTCTGACAACCTCTTTGCCTGATATCATACATTAAATGACAGGAAGAAGCAAAGATTCGATAAGCAGGAATTATTACATAATGTTTTTTTTTCAAATTACCTGCACACACACATAGCATTCCTACTCATGTGGAATTGCAAGATGGAGATAAATACATGTGTGTATCTATATCTAAGTACCTATGTCTATAGCTCTATATATACATCTCACACACACACCTCCCACACCCTTTTACCCAGTTACCTGGAGGGGTTGTGAAGTCTCCATCTGTGGAGATATTTAAAACCTAAGGGGACATGTGCTTCAAAGCTGTCTCTAGCTGAACCTACTTGATTAGGGGACTTGACTAATGATTTTGAAAGGTCCCTTCAACATACACTATTCTGTGGTTCTCTGTGATATAGGCTTAAATGGATAGCTTGTATGAACCAACTTCCCAAATTACTCAGTCTTGATCTCATAACATCTCCTTGTGAAACAGGTTTCTGTATGCCATACACCTAATAATTCTCACTGTTTGTTTCTGAACTCTATTTCTTCACCCTATTCAGGATCGAATCTGAAGAGAGTGTTCCATTGATTTCCAATGTGATACTTGCGTGCTTTATATCCTGTTCATTATTTATCCTACCAAGTTTGCTTTCTTTAATTGCTGCTGTGAAGTGCAGAGGTTTTTTTGAGCTTGAGCTGCCTGCAATGATAATTACTAGTTATTCATTCTGTGAATCTTTACATGTAGCTACCTTAAAGCAATTTACATGGAAAGATGTCTTAAATGGAAGCTTTGCCAATTTGTAGGCTTCAAAATAGAAGTGAAAAGAAACGGAATGATTTGCCATCCATTGGTAACACAACTTTAGAGCATGTCTGGATCTCTTCTTTTAAACTGAAAGTTTGCTTTTGTTTATTACCATCTCCATCAAAAATCAGGACAAATCTTAGAAACATTTGGTTCAAGTATGACTTCTTTTATAACATACTTTAACCTGATGCTCTTGTCCTCAAACAGGCAGAAGTCTGTGGATCTCAGTTGTTATCACAAAGTCTAGAACGGTCTGATTTGAGTGCCTACTTGCAAGTCAAGGACAGGAGGGATTCTGGTTAAACAAAACTTTGATACCAAGCAAAGCTGTAATTGCCCAACTGAAAAATGCTTCTTAATACCTCAAAGGTGACATTCTTGATACCACTGGAAGTGCCAAGGAAACTTTCTCATACTGAATGAGGGCAACATGACCCTACAGTGCAGTGAAATTGTACAGGAGGCTATTACAGTATAACATTCAGCTTTGAGCTCTTCCATTCTTTCCCCATTTGTACAAGGGTTGCTTTGGAAATAAAACAGAGGCCTTTGCCACCAATGCTAAAATAGCTACTCAGGGCCTGTATTGATGATTAATCACCTCTGGAACTATACCAGGCAAGCAGAATATATGCAAATTGATGCTAAACAGAGTATAAGCTCTTCTGTGTATACATTGGCTCTAATGGTGAAATCATGGAATCTTATATTATCATGTATTCTGCAGAAGCCTAGTTGCCAAGTGCAAAATAGTCACTAACAGCAGCAGAAGTAACCTCTCTGACAAGACAGAACTCCACTGTAAATCCTAAAGTCTTTATCTATGCTGGTAAAAAGCTATACTTTTACTAAACCATTTCTAACATGAGTAGCAGTTTGGACACCTTCTGCAAAACAATAAAACAATTAATTTTTGTTGAGATTCACTGAAGTGTTGAAATAAATTTTGCAGAGTTGACCATCTTACTCAGCACCTAATCTCCAGCTAGCAAAGATGTTATGGGTGCTAAATGTTTACAGAAGTTTAGAGTGATTGAACAATATAATAGGAAATTCCACTGAGGGTTATTAAACAGTTATAGTATATGGCTTAAGAAATCCCTAAGTACAAATTTCCAAAGGCTGCAGAGTATTTTCAAGAAATATCACTGCTCTTATAATCCTGTTCTTATAATTTCATATCTTCTATTGACTGTGGTCATAGCCATTCAGCTCAATAGACCTTTAGTGTGATCAATACTTATATTAGGATAAAGGTATCAAGAAAATAATAGAATCATAGAATCATAGAAACATAGAATGGTCTGGGTTGGAAGGGACACCAAGGATCATAGAGTTCCAGCCCCCTGCCACAGACAGGGCCACCAACCTCCAGACATGATTTAGACAAGGTTGCCCAGGGCCCCATCCAACCTGTCCTTGAACACCTCCAGGGATGAGGCATCCACCACTTCCCTGGGCAGCCTGCTCCACTACCTTACTACTCTGTAAAGAACTTCCCCCAATATCTAATCTAAACCTTCCCTCCTTTACCTTCAATCCATTCCCCCTTGTTCTGCCATTGTCTACCTTTTTAAAAAGTTGATTCCCTTCCTGTTTATATGCTCTGTTGTTTTATTCTTCAAACAAAAAGATAAGAGCATTATAAGAAGTGGAAATTTCAGGGTATCTCAAAGTACAACAGTTCCAAGCAGAGCCAGAGAGAATAAGACATGAACTTACTAACACAGTGACTTTTCTGGGCTAATTAGTTGTCTTCTATTGCGAATTAAAGCCATAACATCAATGCTAGTTTTTAGGAATACCTAAATTTTATAATATTGGTAGAGCTCTTTTTAGTAGAATGCTTAGATTAGCCACCTGATCCAGTTCATAGTATTTTACTCTTTAAAAACCTCTTCAAAGTATTTAGACACAAAGGTTTGTGGCTTGGAATAGTCGCCTAATCTGTACCTAGCAGATTAGTTAAAATGACGCTTAGCAAGAAGGAAGAATAAAGTGTCTGGGATATCACGAAATAGAATAAAACCAGTATGGTTTCTGCTAAGGAAACTCTCGTTTAATAATTTTATGGGTTTTGTTTTGGGGGTATTTTTGTGTCTTAGAACAGGTCTATAACAGGATAGATGAAAAAAAACTGGCTCACATAATTTAATAAAACTACTGAAGAGACTTTGGCATGGAGCTAGCTGCCTAGAAAGCAGTTTTGCAGAGTAAGACCTGGAGGTTCTGGTGGACAGCAAGCTGGAGAGGAGTCAGCAGTGCTTCTTCATATAGAAGAGGACAGCCAAGAGGTAGAGGAAAGAGATTCTTCCCCCTCTGCTTGGCATTTGTGAGACTGGCTTGGTAGGCAAGAGAAAAGGTAAGGTAAACAATGTTGTTTACTTTGACTTCAGTGAGAGAAATAGGTGAGACAAGGGCTTCAAAAATGCACAACAAGTGTCTTGATTGCTGGCTGGATCACAAGGCACCAAGGAGTGTGATTAATAGTACAAAACTGACACATGACTACTAGTGCTGCCGTCATGGAACAACACTGGGTAATGTTACTACTAGTGATCCTTAGCAAAATTGTGGGTGACACCAAGGCACACAAAGGTGAATGCTTTGGAGAGCAGGGCTGTCATTCAAAAAAGCCTCCACAAACAGGAGAATCAGGCTAATAGAAACCTCACAAAATTTAACAAAGAAGGCAAGAGCAGTATCCTGCACCTCATATGGAGCAATGCCATGCAGTAATGTGGGCTTGGGACAGACTTGGTGGGGATCAGTCTTGCAGAAAAACACCTTTGGTGGAAAAGCAGCTGACCACAAGTTAACAGTGCACCTCTATGACGATAGAGGATAGTGACACAAGAGGTGACCTAGCCTGTAGTCAGAAACTCAAGGGAGCTAATTTCCCCACTTTCTTTGTCCTCTGTAAGACCTTGTTGGGTGGATCTTGTCCATCTTAGGCTCCCCACTCAGTGCATGCAAGGCAGTGAGTTCCTGGAGTAAGCCCCCAGGATGAGGAGAAGCTTGCCTTTGGCTATATCTTATCCCTGTACTCTTGCCCCTTGGAGAGCATCTGCACAGCTCCTGCAGGTGGATTGGGAGTGCATGTGCAGGGGAACAGGCAAGGCCTGTGGAATCAGGCTGGAGAAGCACGCCAGAGTAGCACCAATTGTTATTTCTATCTGGGACTCATCCCCGACCTGTGCTAAACTCTGCCCCACTCCTAGGAACTGCTTGGAAGAGTGCATGTTTTCAGCAGACACAGTGGATTGCATTCTGGTGCTCAGATGTAGTCTAGTACTGCTTTAATGTTTAGTATAGGTGAGATCATTCAGAATGTCTCCCTTTAGGTAAAGCCTGAAGAAAACTTTAGCAAGGACATGTTGCCAAGTACTGAACTTGTAGCGAAACCTGACTAAATCTTGTTTATCTTACTACTCTTTCTAGAACTATGCTTGTGCCAGCTTCAAAAGCTCATATTCCAAAGCATGGAATTGCCACCCTTCCTCAATGAAACAAGGCTTTAATTTGACAGAACTGTATTGTTGTATATTTCACAATGGACAAATTAGTTCCAATAAAGTAATTTTTAAAACTCCAAAAGCAATCTGATGCAATCATGACAAGTTTTCATTTCACACAGTTGCTATGCACATTGTAAGCAATTCGGAAGTTAAATGATGGAAAGGGTTTGCTGTGGTTTTTTCAGTGGTAATACCAACT
The DNA here is from genome assembly GCA_013400835.1 of Zapornia atra. NCBI lineage: Eukaryota > Metazoa > Chordata > Aves > Gruiformes > Rallidae > Zapornia > Zapornia atra. The sequence continues at coordinate 16,202 of VZTU01006980.1, forward strand.
GCCTAACTTATTCTGTGAACACAATATTATTCCTAGCAGTGGAAAAACCTCCACATAAAACTCACCAGATATAGCATGATTTTTGAAAGCTTAGCTTGAGCTGCGTATTATCTAAAAAATCCTGTTGGAAACTTAACTTGCTAAATAAGCTGAACTTGAGTGAATTAATTATTTTAATATCATAAGACAAAATACAAACACACAAACAAACTGAAAAGGGATTTATACTGCATGTGAGGGATTTGACCAAAGAATGAGAAGGAAAAGCTGTCTTATATGTACTAATCAGGGAGGAATTGGACTTAACTAACTCATATAGAGAATTTGTAGTTTTCAGTGAGTGACTTTCAAGTCTGTAATACACTTGACTGAATCTTCCTGGATTTTGCGCTTGAAATGTTTTACTTACAGTCCACTGAGGTGTGAAAGTACAGTAAGTTCTTACTGTGGGAGGAAAGGTACATTTCTTAAGAGTACAGCTGAACTAAAAATAGATTACTATTTCTCCCACATGAAATATGCTACTCCATACGGGGCTGAATTTATTTTTAGGTACTAAGGTCCTATCAATGTTCCTTCTTATCAGCTAGGGCAAGCCTTTATCACAGATATAGTTTATAAAAGAAGCCGCAAAAACTCTGACCTCCTACTGTTAGACACACTTTAGGGACCAATTTTGTGTAGGTCTTAATAGACAATCTAAAATAAATAAATAATAAACAAGCATTCCTTTTTATTATATTTGCTTTTTCCAAATTGCAACTCACTTTGAGGACTGATCATCTTCTGAGGCATGGCTTCATAATCATGATTATTTATGTTTCTGTGGAATTGCTTTTCAGGGCCTAAGCAATTTTAGGGAAATAACACTGCACCTAGAAAATACCCCTACCAAATAATCTGCCTTTGTTTAAGTCAATGAAAGATTTCATGGCTTGTTGACAAATCCATGATGCTGTAATTCAGATCATTTCAGTATTTTCTATTTTTAGTAAGGAAAACAGTACAGGGGTTTATGTCAAATTATGAAAACTGGCAAAAACTGAAACTTCATATTTTCTGTTCCACATATGAAATTTGATTTTGAATGGGAAATATTTGAATCTGTTTAAGCAATAGAAATAGGTAAGCTTATATGTATTTTTGAAGAATTAGCTACAGTGCACACCAAAACCTTTTCCATGTAGTCTTGCCAGCAGCAGGGCATCTAGTTCAATTAACTGATTTTGAAAGGCAAAGTACATTTTGCTGAGTAAAGATAATGTTTCTGTGACTTCAGATAAGTGACACATTGGAAACCAACACAATTCTTTGTTGTCTCTATTAGAGCTCAGAGAACTTGGAGGAAGCCCAGATAGAGACGAAAGATGGCTGTCTGAGTGGCTTTATGTGTTTATATGGGGGTTTTTTAGAGTGCCTGCAGCTGGTCTCAACAGATACATATGTTAAGAGGCCAACACTTGACATTTATCACTCTTCTTTTAGTTGCTTGCAACTTTATTATAGTATACCTCCTTAATTTCAATTTTTCAAGTTTGGTCTTTATCTGTTGTTCCTACCCCACCAGTCTGATTGAAAACTGTTCAGATTTTCCTGGAGCTGGGGATGTGAAAACGCAGTTCTGGTAATTTCAGGAATATCAGTCTTTTAAAAAATGAATCCTCAATTTCACTACATTAGTGATACTTGGTGTGCTTCAGTTCCACTGTGATTTGTAGGCAGTGTGTGCTCAAGACCAAGCCTTTTAAATTTTGGGGCTACAATATAATTCAGTCATCAGGCAGAAAGTCCAAAGTCTGAAACATAGGAAGTCTTGCAGTCAGTCAGGGTCTGTGGACATCCTTACAGAAGCTCACCTAGTTTTGATGAAAACAGAAAAATAAGAACATTCTTCTTGGCGAATACACAGTAGAATCTGAACAGCACTGCAGATTTACTGGAAATACCTAAAAACAGGCCAGGATGCACACACAAGCTCTAAAGACTGCAACTATCTTTGTTCCTTCAGCATGTAATACCCAAATCATACGCAGTTTCAAGCAGTAGGATTCATCTTTCTCCAAGTTTTCTGCAACAACATCCCATTGAGATCGGGAAACAAAGACTTCAAGGGAGGGAGCCTTATCTTTTTCACTTTTTGAAAGCACTCAAAATGCCTCTTCAAACCATTGTATGATCCCCCTTAACGAGCAAAGCCTTGGCATCTTGCCACAGTACACAGGTAAGTACTGTGCATGTTCTGGGTAGATGCAAAGGAGCACCGAAGCAAATGTACTGGGTCTGCTTGGTCTACTACATGTGGATAGAGCTACTCTTGCATTCTAGCTGGAATGAACTTTGAAACTTACAGATGCATCAACAGGAGGTATATACATTAATCATAAACAAATAGTCGTAGGGAATCCATATTCACAACTCCAATATCCCCACTGGTACATGTTCTCTGTAAATGAGAAATAAAATCCAAGAAAACCCTTTCAAACCGTGAAAGGGTTTCATATGCTTTCCAGACTGCCTGTCTCAAAAATAGTGTCATCACACAACCAAAAAAAAAATTTCAAGCAGCTGCCAGTCAGAATATTAAGAGAAAAGTGAGTACACACTGCTTAGCAATAGTGAGGACTGGATGAGCAGAGAAGCATCCATTTTCTACTACCACCACTAAGTTTTTATTCTGGATATTCTTTTTTTCTGTCAATAGTCTCATTCCAATTCTCTCATTCAAGATCTCTTGTCCTTAGCTGAAGCCACTTACTTTTCATTGCCCTTTTTCCTCTGGTCTCAGCTGAAAGGGAAAAAAACCCCAAGCAATTTGCAGACTTGCAGAACAACATATTTTTCACTCTGTTCATGTCTTAAATACCTTTTCTTAACCCCAATACAATTCTTGTCAGATCATCTCTTATGAATCAAAACAGTCAGTTCAAGTTTATGAAAGCTGAATTGTCTCAAGCCAGTGATGTCCCAACCCAGCTAAAGCTTGCTGGTAGTACACAATAAAAATGATGACATAAATAACCATAATAGAATGGTAGCATAACCATATATTTAGATATTTCTTTTGAAGAATATGGAAGAATACATAGAGAAATTCCCGGAAATATCTTGCATAGGAAGAACTTGTATAGCAAACCCCATATGTTATCATGTCATTACATTCCTTATTGCTCTGCTTTGTTTATAGGTCTACTGCAAAGGAGCTTCATTAATTTACCCCCATCA
>VZTU01006990.1:2150-24778 GCA_013400835.1 Zapornia atra
CCCCCAAGTTTGACTGTATATGTTTTAGTTTCAATGTTTGGGAATGTCTAAGATTTTTTCCATGTTTACTATTGTCCACTGAAGGACATGGAAGCTTACCAGTTTATAGCAAGAAGTGAGAAGAAATCAATACTTCCCCAAAACTAAATTTCAGGTGCCACTGCTACAATTCATAGTCTGCACTGCAAGAGTAACAGATTACGTTGCACCTAACCTTCTATTTTCTGTCTGGTTAGTTTTCTACAAAATAAATGGTATATGCAAATTCCTGTTAGAATTATCAAAAATATTAAAAAAAATATCTTGATGTCTTTTATATTAAAAATAGAAGTGTGTTGCCTGAATGAAGTAAATGTTTGATGTCAAAGAATAGGCAAGGTTTTCTAAGGGACTTGTTTCCCTGTTAGGAGTGACAAAATTTCTTCCCCATCTTTTTAGCTAAACCATAATTATATCTGAACAGTCTTCCGTATTCTATTTAAGGTACTGTATAGATGCATCTATATCTACGGATGAACATATATGTGTATCTATCTATACATGCATACATACATGCATATTTTTCAGGGCACATTAAAACAAAGTTATTAACAATGAAAATTTTTGTTTGGTTTTATTTTATAATGAAAGAAAGCACCATCGATTTTTTAATTGACATTAACAATCGCTTTTGAAAGACAAAGGGCAAATTTCCTTTATTGTTGCAAATTGTCCAAGAGCTGAACCAGAGGTAGATCAAATCAGAATGCTTCTTCCAGACACTCCCCTCTTTCTTGGCTATGAAGGAAGACTAGGTTAAGTCTAATCACATCCTGGGTTTCATCAAAAGAAGTGTGGCCAGCAGATTGAGAGATGTGTTTCTCCCTCTCTGCTCTGTTCTGCTAAGACCCCACATAGAGTACTGTGTCCAGATCTGGAGCCCTCAACACAAGAAGGACATGGACCTCTTGGATTGTGTCCGGAGGAGGGCCACGAGGATGATCCAAGGGCTAGAGCACCTCTTCTATGAAAACAGGCTGACAGAGTTGTGGTTCTTTCGCCTGGAGAAGAGAAGGCCCAGGTGAGATCTTATAGTGGCCTTTCAGTACCTGGAGGGGACCTACAAGAAAGCTGGGGAGGGACTGTTTCCAAAGGCTTTTAGTGGTAGGACAAGGGGCAATGGTTTTAAACTAGAGTAGGGTAGGTTTAGGTTGGACATTAGGAAGAAATTCTTCCCTATAAGGATGGGGAGACAATGGAACATGTTGCCCAGGTAGGTGGTGGAGGCCACATCCCTGGATGTCACCATGTATTCCTCCTGCCTGCATGCTCACTTTTTCTTTCTGGGCAAATCTAGGGGCAATGGATGAAGCCTAGGGGACTTTCTGCAGAACAGAATGATGGTGCAACCACGCTGATGGTTTAGGCGCAGTCTAAATTCCTCTTCGGAATCTCTCTTAGAGTCTTAAAATTTATTTCATGGAATCAATTCAGTTTTTAGTCTTTCAACACAGAAATTGGTTTGATGCTGTGTTGGGTTTATACTGGGTTGTTCCAGTTGTATCTTTCCTGTATGCACCTCAAGACAACCAAGACAATCTTTTGCGTGCATGATATCCACCCTAAGATGAGAGAAGCCACTCGCCTGTAGGTAGCTCAAATGCACAACATTGCTCCTTCAGATGACCCAGTGTGTCACTTCCCATGCTGTGAAAAATGAGCAGTCAGGCAGCAACAGTGGACTGGCACGATATTCATGGAAACATTGAGACTTTCGAAACTCAAAATTCTGGATCAATATGGAATCAGCAGTAGAAAATCCTTCCTTGTGGCAAAATCTGCTGGTACATCTGAGTCCTCTTTTTGCTTCATTTCCATACTGGAATGAAGAAAACTGAAACAAATGAACAAATTTAATTTTGATGCCAAAGTAGCATCACTGCAATGTGGGGTAGATCTGAAAAGCAGAAATCTGGTCTATAGTGAGGAGATTCAGACTTCTCCAATACTCAGTGTGATCAGAGTTCTGAGTTGAAGTTCCCTTGTGCTTGCAAGTTGATGAGAAACTAGACGATAAGAAGACAAGAGACTGAAGGTTCAACTACTGCAAAAATACAAAAAACATGCAATCTAAATGAATTTTTGATTGTTATCTGAAATTTTAGGTTAAAGGGTACTGGTCTGATGAGGATGTTTCTTATTTATCGGTCTTTTTTTTTATGAAAGCTACCAAGCATACTTTGAATTGTTGTAATAGTTGGTGATCATGCAAAAAAAGTGCATACATCCTTCAAAGACATCACTACTCCTTTCTGAATTCAAATATGATGGTGTGATAAAGGATTATTGAACTGGTAACCCAGTGATCATTCCTCTTCTTCTTTCTTTCATTCCAAATAGTAATTTATTCATGGGATGGGAATCTTTGTCTGCTTTTTGAACTCAAACCTTGACACTGTGAAGCAAGCTGCTATGTTGATATTCATGATTTGGGAATTGAAAGCTGTTTGCTTTTTCAATCTCCTAAAATTTGAATTTAATATTTTATTAAATGTACCATAGTCATTCCCTTATTTGTGCAGTGAACAAACACGACAGAAAAATGACATAGACAATTTTAGGTCCAAAGGCAGAAGGATGTATGTGAACAAGTAAAATAAGGAATAAAAATAAAAAAATCGAAGTCATTTAAACCATAGAAAATTCATCAGATGTTTCTCTGCTATAAAAGAAACATAACTCTACTTACATTAAGGCTAATTCCCTAGTGCGATTCTGTAAATCTTGTTCTTTTCACTTTACTTGGATGTAAAACTATTTAAGAAAGTAACTTACCACTTCACTGTTGTGCAGTATGACACTGTTTCTACAAAAATCACCATTTCAGTAACTTGTTCCAGAAGAAATCCAATGAGCTAAACATCTTGAGTTACTCATTTTTACCCCTTCACCACTGTGACAAGCGCTTCTTGAACCTTGCTTAAAGTTCTTTCTCATCCTTGCAGGGCACCTGGAAGCTTATCAAGCCCAGGCTATTTTGAGCTGTGAGTGGGTGGGAGGTAGTAAAATGAGGATTGGATTCTTGTGTTTGATGGATTATAATGATGGTAAGGAAAACACAGCTAACCAAAGCATAACCACTGGCCTGAGCAGATGTGAAAAGGCAAATGCAGTTTTATCAGTTAAAGTATTAGCAGTAGCAGCATAGAAGAAACAGTACCACTTGTAGAAAGAGACTTGTTTAAATATAGGAAAGGGACACTGGCAAGATTAAAGAGATGGAGTAAGTATTGGACAGTAAAGGGTAAAAGGAAATAATGGAATGTACTTATCAATAAGAAAATTGGGCAGTGGCTGTCAGTCACTTCACCTAGTGAAGGGAAATCTGAGAAAGGAATAGCAAGATCAGTGATTAGAAGCTGAAGTAAGAGGAATTCAGTTAGAAAGGATAAGATATATTTAACAGGAAGGATGATTCATGCAAATTGTTGCAAGGAGTCGTCTAATTACAAAAGTAATTACCTCAATGCAAATGTACCTTTATTGGGCTGTGAGGTATGAAAGAACACATCCAGTGACCTACTGGTCTTTTTTGACCTTAAAATCTATTGATATACTACAAAATATAACAGATATCTTTGCTGTTCTTTTCAGGTCTCTATCTGAGAGTTCATGGGAGGCTGTTAAAATTTGGAATAGATTCTTATTCTAGTTGTTTTTCCAAGTTTCAGGAATGAAAAAGTTCTACCACAGATATGATAGTTCATCTTCAGGCCTCAGAACTGGTGCTCTGCCAAGATCAAAATAACAGGCGTTACTGCTCGCTCCTGTTTCAGAGTGTGCAAACTGAGGGAGACATCTGTAGTTTTGCTTACCTTTATTACAATAAATTAATACAAAAGCTGATTTAATACTAATAATACTAATACATGTAATTAAAATAACCAAAGCTATTAGGGAAATCAGTGTCTCTCATCAGTCAGAAGTGCAAATACGGCAGAAAACAGACCTCCATGGGAGATACACAAAAATTTCTAGAACAGTGGATAAGACTGTAATTGCTAACAGGACACCTGCATATTGTTTGTACAATAACAGGCTTATTTTTACAAGATCTGAAATGAAGGAATAAGTCTAGTATAAAAGTTCTTATCTTAGAAAAGAAGGCTGAAGCAGGCAGTGTTTTTTGGGGGAAGGGGTGCTGTTGTAGAGGCACGCCAAGAAAGAAGGAAACTGTCTTTCCTTAACAGTTGTAGGCAGAATTTGTACCAGAGCCATGATACTAAGGCTGAATCACTAGAGGATGTGTTTAAAACAGCTTGGTCTATTCAAGTTTTAGAAGAGCTGATGAACTGCAGTTTCAGTAGGGAGAAAAAAAAGAAAAGAAAAAAAAGAAGAAAAAGAAGAAAAGCAAAACTATAGCAAGGCTGGGGCAAGAGGCCCATATGCTGACTTTTTGAGTAGCCTTTTATGTGATAGTAAAGGTAAGAAGCTTTTGCTGCTTATTTTTTGCTACGTTTTCATTACATGTGCATGTGGAACGAAGGCAGGATAGAATTAAACTGACATCCTGCCCCAACTGCCAGAATGTCTTGTTATGGCTTCAAAGTCTAGATTCACACAGCAGAAGGCACTGTCTGCTTTACTCACTTGCACAGTAGTAAGGGCTCTCATACAGCCTGTGGGAAACCTGGGCTCAAATCCCTCTTTTGCTGTTGGAAGCCTAGAAAATATAAGTCTTTTTCATTTTTGTTGGTAAGAAGAAACTCAATTGCCAGACTGTAGGGTATTTTGAAATTGAGAACTTCTCAGTGTCTTCTGTTAGTTCTTTTTCATTTCACATGTCATACTTAAATGTTCTTCGAGTTAGAACAAAAATAGCTATCTAGTGCATTGAGCACCTGCCTGGAAGATGGACAACCTGAGTTTTTGGTACTATTTGACTTAATGATAGACACAAACAGGGTCTTTGTCAGCTTACTCTCCCTCCTCAGTGCATGAGCCATGGTGCTGCTCTCACCAGGGCTGTCACTCAAGTTAGTGTCACTGATGGTCCCAAAGAAGTAACTTGTAGATGACACACGAGGATGAAACCTCTTGATGGGATTCAAACTGCAGCTCTGGCCAAAGATAACTGCTGGTAAAGTTTCTTTTGCCTATGTAGATCACACTTTGGACTTTGGTTTGCAGTGTCAGCTCTGCTCAGTTGCTTCTTAGCTCCCGCATGTCTGTCTTGCTGTCCATTTTCCCCGCAGTTTGACTCATAATCTCTGTATTTGGATTTTTTTTTTGGTGTTGAATTCCATATTCTTTTGATCCTGCCTATGCTATTCTATCTTCTTCAGAATGACCTGACTTTGTTTCTGACTGATTGCTATTTGCAGTACAAGTCTCCAGGAAACCAGCAGGCTCTAAAATTCCCATTACTATTTTTGATATACAAATCCCACATGTTGATGGAAAGATCCAGGGGTAATTGCAAAGACAATATCTCCAAGCTATTTAGGTCTGTTCACATGTCTTTCTTTGAAGTAGTTATCAATTCCTAGGGTGTAGAAAGTTTATTACGAAAAATTTGAACAGACTATACCATTCTAATAAACTATTCCTGTTTAATCTTTCTTTTTATGCAGATATCAAATTGCAGATCTTTGTCAGAAATGAGTTATCTCAGCAGGGTGCAGAACAATAATTATTCATGCCAGGACTGCGGTGATAGACATTACTCATAACGACTCAAATTAATCATAAGGCATATGATTGATGATGAATACATCAAATTGTGTGGTGTGGACGCATGAGGACTGTGGATATTGTTAAACATGTCGTTGATCCAAAATCAGAGGTGATTTTTTTGAGAGAGCTCAAATAATCTGGCTATTTTATTTAGTCATTAATATGGATCCACATAGCAAATAAAGGCAATCAAAGGTACTTGAATTGCCACTGGCAACTCTAAAATCTCTGAAAGAAGAGGCTATAAACATTATTTCTTCACCATAGAATATTATTAGTGAAACATGCCAGGCATGCCAACAGAACATTGTATGCTTAAGGCCTGTATGTGGGTCCTAAGGTTTTATGTTTGGAGTCTCAACTCAAAGAGAAATTAAAAAAACCCCACAACAAATGACAAACACCCACACTTTAGGATTGTTTTGATTAAGTAGAAGAAGGATTTGACTTTTCCACTTCTGGGGATTTTGTTTCCTTAATCACATGCTGTCAGCTGATAATGAAAGGTCAGACTACTGCCTATGTTTATCTGTTCTTACTGAAGCATTAGGCCTCCACATATCCTCTATAGATTTTGAGTTTGCCACAGGTTGGAGAATAAAGGGTTTTCACTTAGACCTCTTTCCTTTTTCATGTCCTTCACACATGAGGAAGGTGTGAAAGTAATCTTGGCTCTTGCCCCTCAACATGGCAGTGAGCTGAGCTGAGCTGGCAGGGGAGGTAAATAGTCTATACTATAGAACATTTGGAGGTTACTTTCTTTCTGGAGCAAGTAGACAGCTGAGGCTGAGAAAGGGGTTGGAACTCTCTGAGTCACAATTTCTTCCCCAGCTTGCTCTAGAGGTGCTGTAACTACTTGCTGTCCCAGACATGGGCAATTGAACACAGGCTCAATTTGGCCCTCAATAAAGAAGAAATCATGAGCCTGAGAAAAATTGTTCCATTTCATGAACCAATTTTCTCATAAGAAGACACAGTACATCTACAGAATTTCTGCAAACAGCATAGAAGACAGATGTATATTATCTGTGATGAGAGGAAATGGCTGAATTGCTTATTGCTGAAAAATTAGTTTCCTTGATGACTCATTATTTCAAAAATTGCCTGTCAAGTTAATAGACAGACTTTATTATTATTATCGTTTATTATTTCTATTACAGTAGCACTCAGGGGCCGCAGTCAAAAACTGGGGTCTCACTGTGCTAAGCACCATGTACAAATAAAATCTTCTGATGGTCTCTGCCCCAAGAAGCTTGCTTTTTTGAATCTTGAGATTGCAAAAATTTGGGTATGTTTTTTATTTTAAGTCTCTGTTTAAGTATTTTAAAATCACTTCTAGTGTTGCTAATCATTAAAGATTTTTCTGCAAACAAACAGAAAAATTTTTTTTTCCTAAAGAAATTTTTTTTATAGCAGAGGAAATATTTTGAAATGAAAAACCATTGAAAAAAATCCAAATTTATGTTTAATCTTAGCAGACAGTGGCATAAGAATATGCATGCTGAACTCTGACGAAGCCAGGACAACTAATAAAAGTACCAACTGTTGTGGAGTTGATTAATTCCAAATCTTCAAGAGATACTTAAATGGATAGATTCTAAAAGTATCTTAGACAAAAAATGTATGGTCAGTATATAGGTATATAGGGTACCATTTCCTTAACAATAATGTAGCAACATCGTATTAAATATGTAGCATTAAATGACACCGTTTGCTTCTGGGGCCAGTAGAAAAAAGATTTACCAACTATTAGGTATATGAAACAAAAAGAATATAAGTTCTTAAAAGGCTGGTATTTTAATAGATGTTGAATAATAAGCAAATCATTAGGTACTGTGTCATGATGCCTTTACAGCTTGCCTGTATTTTTAGTAGTAACTGTATCTCCATAACTCCCACCTCCATATCTTGTCCATTATTTTTTCTTTCTTAATTTGGCAACTCTAATTGATGATAATTTCAGAGTCACTGTATCTTCTTAAAGTAATTCATCTCACATTCACCTAGCAGTATGAGCTGCCCACTCCTTATATTTCAATGGAGGTTTTCAAAGAGAACATTTTGTTAGGAGTGTATTCACCACTTAATTTAGTGTGCTCAAAAATTATCTTGATGGTCTATAAAAATAACACTACACCAGTTTCCAAATAGCCTATTGGCAGAAGTGTAACTGAGGCCTGAATTTGACATTGTCTTCTGATATTAGTTTAATTTCTATATATTTGATGTTGAATAGTTTATTTCTCAAAAATGTAGATTTCAAAATGACAAACAGAAGTTATTCGGTATTTTTTTCCTGGAATGTAAAAATGTGAGGTTTTCAAAGGAAAAATTAAGAGTTCCTTTTACATCTACTTTATATTCCCGAATAGTACACTACCAGAGCTTCTTTTGTGGCATTTCTTCAGTGCACATGAGGAAAAACTCCAAAGACTGGTGATTCAGACTTTTCTAAACGTTAACTGAACTTTTAATTAATATTCCTACTCTAGAATATAGTTTTCTCTTGGTCTAACTTGAAGGCTATTACTCCTTTCAGTCTCTTACACTATATTATTTTTTTCAATTTGCTTTTCTTAGTGACATGTAGTTTATTTACAAAATTAACTACCCTGTCCCATAAAACTCATTGCAAGACAACACAGTATATATCACCAACCTGCCCAATGTAATGGAATAGATTTCAGGTAAAGGTGATAATGCAATGTCACCACTGCTTAAGTATTTCATCCCATCATCTTAAATGCCAGAACATTGTTTCCAGTGTACCCTCTTTATAAGTGGAACAATGAAAATGCTCATGAATCAGTTCATAGGCTGAGAATTAGTTCTGCTTCATAGTGTTCTTTCAGTGTACACTAGATACACATTTTGTTGTTATGCTGATGCATCAAGGTGTTGTGAGTGGCCTTTGTCCTTGATGTCTGAGGAGTCACCACATGATTTTGATATACTGTTTAGGAAATTATTTTCCAGGATTTTCCCCAGTAAAGGTATCTTCCCTGCCAAGTATTACTGATTATCTTTCTATCTGTACTTCTCTATTCGTTTTGAAGAATGTAATTGTGTACCCTCAGTTTGAGAAGTGAAGTAATCAGGTAATGTTCAGAATCATTGGGCCATGTAATCTGATTATGAATGTTTACCTTGTGATTCTGTTATAGAGGAGAATCAAAGCACCGGGAAGGACACACAGAGAAAAATTCCAAAATGAACTCTCAGTTTAGCCTTCTGAAATGAACATTCCTAAAGGAAAACAATATTTACAGTAACAAATATTGAAAATAACAACCATTTTATGCATTAAATTAAAGCTTCTCTTTTAACTGAACAGGTCATGTAGTAATTCTTCTATCTTTACTTGATATTGTCTGTTCAAACTTGCTTAAAGCTATCATATTAGATTTGAGGCTACTGTGGGAGAATGAAACAAAGAATTTTTGAAAAAAATTATTGGTTCAATCTTTTGGGCAGTTGTGTATTGGTGTTGCAGTTCGTTATTTGAAGAACTGAGGTTGCCTGATGTGCAGCAGTAGCAAAAGAATGTTAGATTAATGGGTGCGTTGTTTATGCTCACAGTGTCTCTGTAAGCAAGAAAGACTAGGGATAAATTAAAAAATAATTAAAAATGAGGTTTCAGAGACAATGAGAAACAGAAAACAATCTGAGGACACCAGAGAAACCATAGGCTACTTAAGGATTCAGTTGGGATAAAGACTGAGAGGAATATGGAAGTCTGGTGAAACAAAGCATCTTCAATGATACGAGCTCCTAAAGTTCTTCTGAAGGTTAGCCTGAATTCATGACAAGTAGTATATCTGTTGGGAGGTCATTTCAAATCCTAAAAATACCCTGACATGAGCAGACTTTTTTAATGAAAGGCTGTGTGCCTGTGAATAATACCAGGAACATTAGACTGAGGAGAAGCTATTAGGGTTTAGAGGCTACAAGTTCCCATATCTACTGATATCATTGATGATTCAGTCACCCTCTTACACAAACACAATTTACGAGGTTCTATTTTTGTCCACAGAGTCTGACGGTGTTCTTATAGGGTCGTGATGATTCAAGAGAGTACGCATCTCCGCATCAGCAAGCGAAGGCAAAGTGGGTGGGAAACAGAAGGAAAGGGAAGGGGAAGAGCCATCATTCATTCCCGAATTCACTATCACACAGGGCAAGAAAGAAACACAGAATCACAGAATCTCAGAATCGCAGGGGTTTGAAGGGACCTCAAGAGATCATTTGGTCCAACTCCCCTGCCAAAGCAGGTTCCCTAGGACACATCACACAGGTAGGCGTCCAGATGGGTCTTGAATATCTCCAGAGAAGGAGACTCCACACCCCCCTGGGCAGCCTGTTCCAGTGCTCTGTCACCCTCACTGTGAAGAAGTTCTTCCGCATATTGGTGCAGAACTTCCTATACTCCAATTTGCAGCCATTGCTCCTTGTCCTGTCTCCACAGACCATTGAAAAGAAGCTGGCTATTTCCTCTTGTATCCCACACTTGAGATATTTATAAATATTAATAAGATCCCCCCTTAGCCTTCTTTTCTCAAGGTTGAACAGCCCCAGTGCTTTCAGCCTTTCCTTGTAGGGGAGATGCTCCAGTCCTTTAGTCAACTTTATAGCCCTCCACTGGACTCTCTCCTGGAGATCCCTGTCTTTTTTATACTAAGAAGAAAACTCACAACATTACCAGGGATATATACTTCAAAGACTGCCCCGGCTACGGTTCCTGGCCACGGCGTTCAGTCCAAAAGTGTCAGGGAAACTGGATGTTACTTGAAATTTCACATATAGTAGAATGAAATATTAAAGAAATGTGCAGCATCTGTTGTTACCCATGCACAGCTGGTTCAGCTTGCACTGCAATTCCTTGTGACAAACACCCTGTAACCTCGGCAGTCTGGATCGAGCTTAGATACCTGGCAAGTCTAAATACAGTTCTGTGGTTATTGCAAAAAAGTCTTACAACCATTTCTTTCCATTAAAGCCCTGATGACTGACAAATGCTCTGTTTGCTCCAAGATTGCCTCTTCCTCCTTGGGAAGAGATAGTGTAGCTGAATATAGCTCAGCCTTCATTTGTTTGGAATCACTTCATGCTTTTCTCCTCTGCTGGCTGATTTCTTAATGCCTACAAATACCATACTCTCATGGAGGCCTCATTAATAATAATTTTTCTTTTCTTTATTTTCTGCAGGCACATACCAGCTCAGGAAGAGTGGTTTCCAGTGGGAGGTAACCTTTGCCCTTCAGTAGTCTAAGGCTTCCATTGCTGACTTATTTTCTTCACCAATCACTACCTTGCCTTTCCATGTCTTCTATGAGCTGTCTTGATTGCTATTAAATATAACACATTAGAATATGCTGAACCTGACATTTGAATAAGAGATGCAATTGTAAATTATTACCTTTTATGAATCGTTAGAGGTGTGAATGTAGACCCACAACAATTGCAAAAAATCAAGGGAACTGCCTTATAGAATACTGTAGTAAAATATGGTGGAAAAGTCTGAATTTTGGGGTTAATTTGGGCCTGATTTTTTGGGGTTACTATACAGTTCCATCAGTAAAAGGAAGTCATCAGGACAGAGAGATTAGATCACCCAGGGTGGTGTGAAACAGACATTTCAAAGAAAAAAAAAAGGATAGGTCATATATTTTTAGTGTTACGTAAAACTGAAACAGGTGGAAAAGCAAAATTGCCAGCCTTTTAAAAGCATGACCAAATATGCAAATGACTGATTCTCACTAATCATGATGCAATAAAATAACCTAAAACCCCCATGTGCGTTTACCAGAAATGCTAAGATGCTGTTAGCAGTGCATAAACAGCCTAATTGTCCATCTTGATCATCCCATAAGAAGCCCAAATATTATATTTCTCCGTTATTAGATCTCCTACCTGAGCATCACTGCAGTTAGTGCCTGGGTTTTATTACCACATTTGCTCATTGGGAGTTTTAGCTGTCTTTTTTTTTTTTTTTAAACAATGGTTGCTACTTAAAAGGGCTGGTTGATTTTAAATTCACACTTTATTTTTTTACTTCCTCTAATAATATAAGGCCTCGTTGAATTCTAAATGAGTTTTCTGTATCATGTTCTTCAGCTTTGTTATCTTTAGTTTGGTACTATTAACCTTCCAGTGATACCATCTCTGCGTCTTAGACTGGCAAAAGTGTCTTCTGCTTTCTATCTCTGTTCTGTATACTGATATTTTTCTCATTTATCTCCTAACGTTTAAATAGCACTGGCAATGTTTTTTTTGATGAATACATTTTTTAAATAGTCACTTTCTAGTTCCTTTTTTATGATCTCGATATTGTTAATTTGGACTTGCATTTCAAATCAGAAGCCTGATTCGAACCTGAGGGCTGCGACTTTATTTGTAATTATATATAACTGTAACTAAATGGTAGTTACATATGATGCACCAAGAGGATAAATACAGACTTCATAGCTTATTATTATGGTTACTAATTGGAGTTCTTTGGGAAAATATGAAATAAAAATAGTTTACACAGTTTTGGGAGACTGATTTTCTCTCCTGCTAAAAGCCCCATGGAATACCTACCATTGCCCTCTAAACTGGGTGATTTTCTTATCACTGAGATCCTTTGGCCTTCTACTGATTTCTTCAACTCTCAGGAGTGGCCACTGGCTGAATGGGATCCCTTTCACAGGTATGCCTCTCCTCACCTTCCACCTCCTTAACCCTTACCTACCTTATGCTGTGTTAAATATTTTTACTTTATCAAGATACTGGACACCTTGTTCCAATAGCTGGAAACTTTAAGCATGATAGCTTTGATCAGATACTTTGGGTTTCCTCACTTTTGGATTTCTAGCCTATTCCCTCTGCCAACTCAGTTATCTCAAAACTCACTTCATTTTCCTACTTAGAAGCGCCAAGTTAAACTGAAAGATTACATATTTGTCTTAGAAAATATTAGGTCAAAGATAACACTCCGCATCCCTTTGACTGATTTCTTTAAATTACTGATTTTTAGTTTTCTAGGAGTATTATTACAAAACTAGGTGCAAGGGTGCTCAGTACCTATTTATCTCCTGTTCTACAACACTGTAATGAAAATACTTGTTTCCACTGCAGCTCAGTAAAATGCACAGCTCTACTGATATAGACAGTGATATATTCTCTCCCTTCTGCTCATCTGCCTTTCTGGTTTTTCCATTCTTGTGGGTTTTAAAGTATCTGCAGCATGACCAACTGCAATTAGATCTTCACCCTCCAAATGACTCAACCCTTCTGTCATACAGCTTGCCTGTTGATATAACATCTGCTACACAGAACAGTTACATCCTGCATTTGGTAGGTTTAAACTACCATGACATAGAAATTTCTCCATTTCAGCTGTAGCAAGCTGGGGAGTCAAATTCAATTTCTGTGCATGAGTAAGAGGTAACCTCCTTATACTCTGTCTGTTAAGGAATTTCTGGTTATCTAGAATGAACCTCAGATTCCTGAACACTTGAGCAAACAAAGCTGAGTCTAAGGTTTGTTTTAGGACCACTTAAATTGAGTCTCATTTATTTCTGGTGATAATTTCATGTTTATGTTACTACAATTCCAAGACACCCAATGCTGATGGAAAAACTAACACGCTTATTGCTTTCATTTTACTGACTATGCCAAGAAATCCTGCATGAAACAAAGAAATGTCCCACTGGAACTGCAAATAACTGATACCACCTCCAACATCTAGACCAACACATGCTCTTTTCTTCATGCCAGAGTATATCATCCTGTGTTTTCACTCAGCTTGGGTTAAAGACACTGAATCATGGGGAGTCTGGGCTTACTGAAAATCTAGCTGACCCTCTTGGTCAGTCTGAAGCACATCTGGGATTCTTAAAGGAAGGGCCAAACAGCAGGGCTCCACTCAAATCCAACAGTCAGATAGCATGTATTTTTTCCTTTATTTATTATTATAATTTTCAAAAGGATATACTGATTTTGAAAGCATACCTTATCTTAGCCATTAAAGTATATCCCTTTCTTCTTTCTCAGAGATTGCTCCTTGCTTTCAACTTAAATTTTTTTGGTAATTTATAAATAGGAAATACCAGAAACAGAAAACACCCTAGTCCAAGAAGTAGTTTTAAAGTCAGATTGAAGGAGGAAAAAAAATGTGAAGTGACAGAGAATTTTTAGTTAAAAAAGTGTTCACATTTTGTATGCCACTTTTGTGCAATTTCTTAATAGATCTTATTTACTTGGGGTCACACAATACACAAAATCACCTATGCCAATGATTAGAATTTGGTTTACAGAGAAGAGAACAAATATCCACCTTGATTAGTCCAACACTGCTATTGCTCACAGTTTTGGTCAGTTTTGGGAGCAAATTTTAAAAAAATAGCCAACTATTTTGTGGTCTTAGGCAAACACTTGATCATGAAGCCACAGTGACATCATTGCTGGTTCTTGAAGATCCTACTTTCTTTCTCTCAACAGAAAATGCTGTCTTAATTACAACTAAAAATTAGAGATATCTAGTAAGTTGGTGTTACAGTGACTTTAGCCTCCAAAGGCATAGATTAATCCTGATCTTTTTTGCTTAAATCTGGGAAATTCCTGTTTTTCTTGTGCTGGTATTTATCTCATCCCTGCCATTTTATGCTGTGATCATTTAAAGTTGTATTACTGATGATTTACAACAGCATTACAAAGGGGATAATTAGGTCTCTGGTTTCAGAGAGATTTCTCATCACTTCTCAGAACAAAACTGTTGTAAATACAGTAGCACATAATTTTGATTAATTTTATAAAATAGCCAAGATCCTCATTAGCTGATGTACCTCCTTTGGAGTCAATAAATGTAGATTGTAATTTGATGTCACTTGGTCTAGCTCCCCTTCCAGCAATGGACCTCTTCTTGTTTATACCAGCTGAGAATTTAGCCCAGTGTTCTGGCAGAAACAAATACTATTATTTTGTAACCATTTTATTTTTAGGTTGTTGTTCAGTCTTTTGTAGGTTTCTCAAAAGTTTCTACCTATTTAATCTATTTGCTTTGCTTGCTGTGAGTCTGTTCCTCAAAAAATGTCTAAGGCAGGGCAGCAGCCCACACATAAGCACAAGCGAGACAGAAGGAGAAGGAGTGAAAACAAGAAGTCAGTGGAGCAGTGCCAAGTTTCAATAGTTGAAGATCTGCTCAGAAACATTTTCAGTGCTTCTTTCAGTCTTGCTAATGCTGGTGTGTAGCTTGAGTCTTTGGTTTGAGTCCTTTGGGAAATACAGTAGCAATAAGAATAGAAAAGCAATTTTGGTGGCATCTTTGATCATCATTGCTGTCAATCAACCCAGGGCTTGGCATTAACATATGCTCTTTAGAGGAAAAACTAATCTACTCCATTTGGTAACATATTAAAATTGTTAATATTACAAAAATGAGACTGAAAACCTGAACTTTTTTGTTGGAAGCCTGTAGAAGAGAAGGTGAAAAATGTATTTAGTGTTCTTTTTTTTGTTGGAAAACCATGATTCACTGAAACAAGATACGACTGATAGGTAATTATTTTTAAAATACAATTTTGATTTTCAGCTTCCAGAAATAACTCTGATGTTAGCAAAATTCTCTATGTTAAATCTTTAGATTAAAATCTCATTTTCAATTTCAAGAGCTGCTTTATTTATTATTATAAGCTAAATGGAGCGAGATGAGAAAACAAACTGAAATACAAATAAAACAGTCAAACACTAGATTTACAGTTCACCAGCTTTTAGATATTTTCAGGGATTTGACTTTTTTCATCCAGTCAGTCTGAGAAATTTTATCTCAATTTTCTTCAAGGAATGGAAGAAATATTTGATATTCAGCTCCATCAGTCACTTTATACTTTTTAAGGCTGAAAAGAAATCCCTATTGTCTAATTACCTATATAACAGAGGTTCCAGACACCAGAATGAAAAAAAAAATTATTTTATAAATATTTTTTTGGCAATTTTATTTTAAAAAAATTCTGGCAGTGACCTATCTGCATTAAGCTCTAAGCATTCATAAAAACATGATTTCTTTCTGAACGCTGAACAATGTTGTATGTTATGACATATATGACTCAGCCCAACCACATATTCCATGAACATTTCATTGCTTAACTAATAAGAAAACTGCAGGAAAGCCAGTATTGGCTTTAGATGAGATTCTCTTTCAGTTATAGGCTCTACAGGAACCTAGTGCCGTGAAAAACATTCTGAAGCTTATCCGAACTTTATTCAGTATATATTTTGTAATACAGATTCTTATTTTATCCACAGATCAGTTTTTTTAAAAAATAAGAGTAACACAGAGGAAAAACGTCTTTCTCATAATTTTCAGTAGTTTCACTGTTGTATGAAAATTACTGAAATAGATTATGAGTGCTTTTTCTCCTGAAATTTTTTAATGGTGGAAAAAAAAATCCTATGACAATAGCATTGGTCAAAATGAAGCTATTTAAAATTCTACACTGAAAAAAAGGTGTTTCAGACAAACTAAAAAATTACCACCGCTTTACCCACATCCATCATTTAGGTAATTTTGAGTAGATCCTTTTTAGAGGAACAAAGACATAACTAATCCGATCTTCAGAATTTTAGCTTAATAGATTGAGGCTGGGAAAGCTGTTTGTAGTCAGAGTCTGCTATGATCAGAACAAATTATTGAAAGAGTGCACCACTATCTGCAGTCTTGAAAGCAAGAGGGTACCCTTCTTTGGAAGGTATCCTGTAGGTAAAGAGAAACGTGGGAAGCATGCTGGGCTCTGCTCTGGAGGAAATCCAACAGGGCAGTCAAAGCAGCCTCTTCTGGGTTTAATTCTGAGAAACTGCGAGTCACACTTGATTCCCCCCAAACGATAATTCTTGTATCTCACAGTTAGACACTCTTGTGTTATATTATTTCCATGGCAGAATAAAATTGAAAGTGTTGCATGACACGTACTAAACAGAATGTGTTAAGATGTCTGTCTTAGTTACCCAGAAAAAAATCTGGAGTAACTCAAGAATTTGGCTCATTGATTTTAGACTTTACACTTAGCAAAATGTAAAGGCAAGTGTAACTGAAGAAGTATCAAAGTCACTTGGAGTTAATCTGTTTTAGGTAAACTGATACAATGTTGTTAAATCATGTTTATAAAAAACCACAAAGGGCTCAAGAGAATTGGTAGAGAGAGCTTAAAAACATGCTTTTTTTTTAATGAGTCAGAAGAAGAGCTGTCCTTTCTAAATATTCTGTTACTTCCAACTGCCTAGCTTAGTGCCTACTGACGTGATGCAGAGATTTGGCAGAGCATAAATATTTTTTAAAGCTTACTCATTAACACCTTGGGCCCATCCATCAGCATGATTGACATCAAAAGACAAAGCAATTTTTTTTTTTTTAATAGGACACAACATGTACGAAAGGCTTTCTGTGGGCTAATGCGGCACACCTGACAGATGTGTGAGTCATTTGACACAATGGGTGGTATTCATGAACACTCCATCACCTTGCAATCAACTCAGTATAGCATTCCTTCTTATTTTCTGAACCTCTCTTTCTTAAAAATAAAAGGAATTTAGGAATAACTGCACAGGATTCAAAGCAAAATAATTTATATGCTCCCTCCTTGAGATACTACTAATAATGATGTTCATGACATTATCTGAAGTGTTATTAGGAAAATAATAAGGACTTCCTGAACTGTGTCTAAGAGATAGGCTTCATGTGTTCCATGCCATGCACTTTGTATTATTGCACCAAATGAATCCAGTAAAGACTAATTGGCATGAGTGAGTAACATAGCAGTGCAATAAAGATAACTTGTCACCTTTTGCTTGTCTGCTCAATATTGTCTCTAAATGGTAATAGGTTTCATTATATCCTGATGTATTTCGTGGAGATTTAGCAGACAGAATATGCAGAAGTGAGAGAATCGCAGTGGGTTATAAAGTAACATTACCTTTGCGAGGAAGGAAAAACAACAAAATGCCCAAAATAAAATATCCTGTAGTTGAAAAACAAGTCTATGGGAAATAGGTTCTGGGAATGTGGAAACTAATAAAAATTTCAGCTTCTTTTAAGTGATCGGAAGTCTTTTGCCAAATGTTTCAGCTGGTTCTTCTGCCATTCTATAGTAACAAGAGTGGCTGTATTCTGTGGCTTGCCCTGTGAACTGATCTGCAGTCGTTCATCATGTTCGTTAGATCTTGTTTCCCATCTTCCATCATGTGTGTTCTGGACTTTTGTCCATTGTGCTTAAATCCCATCTGCAGGAATGTTTCCTTGGTCCAAACAGTGGGATGTTTTCTCTTACTCTGTATCTCTGAGGTGAAGCAGTTTCCTTCTGCATTGGTTACAAACCCATTTCCTTCCAATAACCTTAGCATTAGGCATGGGTAGCCACAGTTCATTTTGAAGGACCAAGCTCTCTTCTGTTGTGGCTGATGAAATCCTGTCTGGACAATCAATATATGGCTGCCCAGAACAGTCATTTATATGTGAGTCAATTGAGGAATGAGAATTATCTGAAAGATTGAAGACCAGCGGACACTGCAAATTATTTAGCTATCAGTCTTGCAAAACACTGTACTGCTGCCTGGTGCCTGCTGTGTTCTCAGAATCTTCTTGAAGTAGAATGGAGATACAGTTTTATCAATCTGCAAAAACAGAAAGCATCCCCGTAGGTGATATGACCCTCAAAGTCCAAGAAAGCTATGGAAATCAGGAATGACATCTGTTGTCATGTAAAAATAGTCACAATAAAAAAGCACAAATAGAATGCGATAAAAATGGAGTTTTATTTAGCACAAACAGTTTTCAAGCAAAGTCAAAAGTGCAGAACAACACTAAAATAGGCAGAAATATAAAATTACTTAAGCAGCGGAAAAAGTGGCAGACCACATCAATGGTTACAATATCTGTGTCCTCATTTGCTCTCTTGTTCTCCTTTCCCTTTCTAAGTCTAGGTAGGTGCAGAGCAATCCCTGCATGGAATTGACTGCTGAGACCTGCAGGCTCTAATGGCTTTCCAGAAATATTTGAGGCAAAAATGATATGAAGTAGTCTTAATACTAAATTTGATAGCTGAGGAAGATTCAAGATGTTGAAAGGCACATGAACTTTGTCACCAGGGGATCAGCATGGTGATTTTTGCTGGCTCCTGCACTGGAACCAACACATGCTCTTGTTTCTGGATTTCAGATTTGCCTGCTGGCACTATAAAAAAATTCATCACCAGTTTCATAGCATATCTTTCCACTGAAACTCTCTAGTTTTTGCTGTTCCCCTCCCCCTTCCTTTTCCATGCCAGCAGGTTTCTCTGCACCAGCTCCTCCCACAGTCACAGTGGCATTGGGTCTTCCATGTTTCTTGTGAGCATTTCAATCTGAAGGTGTAGTGCTCTTTTTTTAGCCCTTATTTGCTGGACAGCTGATCTCCTCTAGATATCACAGAATCACAGAATGGTAGGGGTTAGAAGGGACCTCTGGAGATCATCTAGTCCAACCCCCTTGCTAAAGCAGGATCACCTAGAGCAGGATGCACAGGATTATGTCCAGACACATTTTTATTATCTCCAGAGAGGGTGACTCCACAACCTCTCTGGGCAGCCTATTTCAGTGCTTTGCCACCCCCAAAGTAAATAAGTTTTTTTTCCATGTTGAGAAGAAAACGAGGTATCATGTTGATATCTGTGATGGGAAGGAAACACGGTCCGTGTGATATTTCTGTTTCTTGGTGTTTAAACACGTGCAGGAGCTATTTTGCAAGCCTGGAAACTATCCAAACAAATTAGAGGACCTTGTCAGTCACATAGATGGTATGCCAAAATCTCACCTGGAGCTAATCTGAACAATTAGGATCTGTAGTACATGAAAAGTCTACTAAAGGAAGTAAAAGGGATGTGTTGCGACTCATACTGATGTTCCAGAGGCTGGTAGAGCGCTAGAGTGGATTCTGCTGCATATGCTTTGTTCTTCTTGTGCCTGTTTGCAAGATCAGGTTCTTGTCTGGCATAAGCAGTGCACACCCCCTTCAAAAAATAAACAAACCCAGACTTTTCAGGGCATTTACAGGCCCTAGAGGTCTGAATATTTCTGGGTAACCTGGTTGGCTTTTCCATATTTCCTTCTAGCAAGATGCCTCTAATCATAGGGCACTGACCTGTGGTATTTCAAACATGGTGTTTCTCAACTTACTTCAAATCCCATCCACTATTCTTCTGTTAAAAGCTTCACAAAGATGTGGGCTAACCTTTTTTAGTGATTGATTTGAGGGAAAGAAGAGAGCAAGAAGGATCAGCTGTGACTGAGTTAGATTCGGTTAGAGATGGAAAAGCTATGGCTTGGACGTTTTAGCAATGAAACCAGGCCTTTAAAGCCTCATGTTGTTTTTGGCAGACATTCTCCTCCTCCCCATCTTATTTACACTCTCTGTTCACGTCAGCTTCTCTTTGCAGCCTGTTATTTGCAGAGCCGAGCTTCTTTGCACTTCCTTCTGCCAGCCTCCAGCTGATCATGAGCCACAGAACAGTCACCCAGAAACCTGTCACCACTGGAATGGTGCACCAGAACGGGGGATACGGAGTTGGACTGCAAACCTTGTACGACAGGCTGTGGAAGAGGCTGAGTCAGCCTCTTGCTCAAAAGGCCATTATAGCATTCAGTTGCTGATCTACTTGCCATGTGTGATTGCACATTGCTGTTAAAATGGCATATTGGCCCTAATCCTGAAAAGCTTTCAGACATGTATGCATTCAGTGAGATAAAGGGCTACAGGGAGATGCCTACGTCTCCCATAAGGACATCATATTGGTAAAAAGGGATAGGTGCAGTGACACAAAAGCACGGGGAAGAATATAAGAACATGTACGTGATTTGCACTCACTCACACACACACACACACACACATATATATAGAGTGCATCTCTCTAAATGAATGACATTACCAGGCTGATAATAAGGCCCACAAATAGCATAGCCAACAAATTTAGCTAGCTATTTTTGTGTCTTTCATTTGTGAACTGCCAAGGAGTGGATTGCTATATCCTCAAATTTATCTTTGAAAATCATCTACAAATAACATGTCTGTGAAATTCATTTGACAGGGTGCCTTACATGATCACCCTTTATCGATCCTCTGAGGATGCGAGTTTGTTCTAGTCTTTAAACTAGCAAGACTAGTTCTTCAGCTCAGCCTGTAGCAGTTTGTTCTCTCAGCTCTCAGAATTCATTTAGCATTGGGGACACTGCAGCTGACTGAGAGCATGACATCAAATTTCATACAATATCATACATTTCACACCACTTTGTATACAGCAACATGTAAGGGGAAAATTTAGGAACTTGAGACTCCTCGCTTCTCAATGAGCACTCTAACCATACTGTGCTGCTCTTGCAGTCTTTGCTGTCAGTGTGAATCAAGCATGCCAGCGATAGACTCGTACAACTGCAATGTCTAAACTACATAAAACCAAATGAATTACATGTATACATGTCTGTATACTGTGTGTGCATGTAAATGTTTTCATTTACACATTTGTAGATTTACTGGTGACATTGTTTTTTATTTTACCAGATTATCAATTCTTTCCTTCAGCTAATCCAAAACATAAATGCTAATGGTATCTTGCACAGTCTATCTCTCTATATTCAAAATACATAGGTGAAAAAGAGGAATTTCCTGAGGTAGAAATTTCCACAAGAAATAATTTTTTTTAGTTGATGGATCTCATGAGTCTTTATTTATTATTGGGGTAAAGCAGTGTTTCCTGGTGAAGAGGGATCAAAGGGTTGTTTACTTCATTAATCCCTTAATACCAGCTGATGCAGTATGTACATTACAGGCCAAAATTTTTTTGCAGCCCTGTGATTATACAGCTGGCACACTCTGGGCTGCCTGCCTTCCCAGGCTGGGTCCAGTTTGTCCATCTCGTTAGCAGTTTTGTACTCCTCATTGCTTGTTGTCTGGGGAATTTAACAAATCTACCACTGTGACAGTAGATATTCCTGGTGCTGGGGGGTTAGTAATTTCAAACATACCATATATTTAATTTCCTAGGGAATATGCAGGGAAGTTCTCTGTCAAACTTCTTTTTTCTCCCTTCCCTGTGAATCCTTCAATGCTTTATCAAAACTTCCATCTCCCTGTATTTTATCATTTCCTCAAATACAGCCAAACTTTTATTCCTCTTGACTGATCTTGAATGAGCATGGTTGTTGGGAGGCAAAAGAACTGCTCTGGCAAGTCACTGAGTGTGTCTTTATGCAGGTCATTAGTAGGCTGGGTACCTCCAGAGGAGCTGGAAGCCTATCAGTCAGCTTGCCAGTGGCACTGTAAGTTCAGATAAGTAGGTACCCTGACTTTTCCTAGTTTTCTGTTGAGTAATGGTTTAATAGTGTTTCTTGAAGAAAATGATGCTTTGAGAATACTACATTAAGAATACATGATGCTTCTGTGAATTTAGTTCCTTCCCACCACACATTAGTGTGACCCATGATTCTGAGGATGAACTAGGGCTCATTCCATCACCTTGTCTGTATCTTTGCAACCTGGTGTTTTAGCCATATTCGTTTTGCACCCCTTCCTCTTATCAAGAACTATATTCTTTGAAGTAAGGTTGGTCCTGGGGCTCAAAACCAGGTTCACCTACAAAGAAGCTTGAGATGGCAGACTCAGCAAAGAATGTACCTTGATGATATATCACGTGGTGCATCAAAGCATACTCCAGTTCACACTGACTGAGGTTTTACTGGGTTACCCTTATCCCCAAGCAACTGCCTACCATTCATTCTGTGACTCTGCTCATTGTACCAGGCCCATATGTCCCTGCTGATCCATTATAAAATCATAGTCACAAGGTGATTAATTGTTTAATTTTAATCTTAATCTTAGCTATTTGTTTTTGGGCTTAAAAAGGCAACACCCC
>VZTU01006990.1:24819-45221 GCA_013400835.1 Zapornia atra
CCAAAACCCAGCCACCCTCTTTTATTTTTCCCCCCCAAACAGATATTACCATTGATATTAAATAAAATTTAGGTCAAATATTAGGATATGAATTGCTTGATGAAAATTACAAACCTGTTTTCTAATTCACAAATTTCTTTATTTTCTCTAATATAGAAAACATATACACAGAACTATCTTCCTTGGACAGATGTTGAGTGAGAACAGGCAGTGTTGGATAATAAGAACATCTTACATTCAAAGACAAAGGAAACTTTGGACAACACATGTTGGTGATTTTCATTGGTATGGGTTTTATAGCTTAGCATATGTTGGCTTCACATATATAAAACTATACGTCTAGCATTTTCTTACATCAGAACAGCAAAATATATGAATAAACTTACAACAAAAAAAGCCCAAACAAACAACTCAGAAAGTGGAATAGATTTAATGAGTAATGGAGGAAAAAAATGAGAAGTGGAGGAAACACCCCCCCCTCCCCCCCCGAGGAACTTTGGAATTGTCTCGTGCACGCCATTTTTCTGTCTAGCCTTAGCATTTAAAGTCTCACAAAGAAGTTTCGCAGGACAATTGAGATCTAAACTCCCCCGGCTCTCAAGCTCGACTCTCGATCACGTTTTGCATGGGGAGCGGTACTTGGCAGGCGGTCTGTCCCCACGGCACGCAGAGCTGGCCCACCCTCGCCGGGCGCTGCCTGCAGTCTCCCTAATGGACACTAGATGGCGCTGTAACCCCTCTTACCGCGCCCGGCCGCGCTCCCACCGCCGTGGCCCCGGCCGCAGCCCCGGCCCCGGGCAGGGCTCCCTGCACCCTTCCCGCAGGCACTGCCAAAGTTCGGGAACCGAGGAGAGGGAACAAGGGAAAAAAAAATAAATATTGTTGCTGGATGAATAGCGCTTTGCCTCTGAGGCACAATATGGGCCGTGCCAATAGCTGTTCGGTGTAGGTGGCGGTAGGGAGGATGCAAGGAAACGAACTCCCCCCCACCCCTGCCCCGGTGTGGCTCTGCGACCAGCCGCTCCGGCGTTGCGGGGCAGGAACGCTCCGATACTCCCCCACGGGCACTACGTTCCCAGCGAGAGGAGCTAGCCGTAATGTCATCCGCAGGGTCTGCAGGTGCGTATCCCTTTCCTTTTGCACCACGAGTAGCAAAGTCCGCCAGAATTCGGTCAGCTTCGCTCCTGCCTTGCGGTGCCTTTTGGGAGAATTGCAAAACCTGAAAGCTTTCGGTCTCACACGTCTAACTTTACCCATGCTAAAATCTACGTGCCGACGCTGATGTCAGAGGATGACAGTGTGAGTATGGCAGTGAGTGGACTGAGGTCTCATCAGCCTCCCTGTCAGGCCTGATGATTCACCCCGGTGCAATAGCAAACTTGCGATTTGCCTGTGAGCGACTGCTTTGGCATATCGAGGCCCATGAACGTATAGAGATAAATCCTGAGCAATAACAGTTTGGTAATCATCAGTGGGGATGAAGGTTCTGAGTTCAGCTCCTAAAGCAGCATTCCTGTATTGGGAAATTTCACCTTCAAGCATCATTTCCTTGCCTCGTGCTCTTGTATTGATTCTGGCTTTTGTCTCTCTTGTCTGTAGACAAGGCATATAGATACGGTTCAGGGTAGAGGCTGGCTGCTAATTAATATACCTGCACAATATTTACACAGCGCTTAGCACACTTGCTGCTTTCACAATATAAAATATTCAGTAATAGTGATAAATAAGACCAATGGGCAAAACTAAATTAAAGTCATTGGCTTCGTACATTTGTGCTAATGGTGGCTGTTGACTATTTGTGTTCTTTGAATCTGAAAGTTTTGGAACACGGATTTGGTAACTTCACCTGGCATTTTTAGCTCTGTTTTAAATGGGCTGTGTCTACAGGCAAACTGTTTACCCATGTTCTTGAAACAGGGTGAGTGCTTATAGAATGTTTCGGAATCGGAAGTCAGAGGGAGAAATGTCTCATTGAGGGGTTAATATGTTGGTGTAAATGAAAATTATACCAAGGATGAATACAGGGAAAAGCAGGTGTTGTTATGAAGTCCCCTTTCCATGACCTCATATTTACAGGTATTGGATTTCTTAGAAGATGGGACTTTCCAAATTGAGATAAAGGTAGTTGCTTCAGGAGCTGGTTGGAAAGTAAGAACACTGCTTTCTATCATGTGAGTCTTTTTATTGGCTGAAGTGGAATATGGCTGAGACATTTTGTTCTTTTCTAGTTATGCAGGCTGTATCATTTTTGACAAATAATACTTGAAATATGGCATTTCACCCACAGGTATTATCTCTGATTTTGTTTTTCTCAGGAGTTCTAGAAGTATTTGAATTATGAATTATCTACCCAGCTTATTAGTTTCCTTTAGGGTCAAATCATTTACTCTGAATAAACATTCTTGTCCTGGATATAGATATGTATGTCTCCTCCTACATATCCACGCACGTAATTTTTACAGTCTAACTAGTAGAAGAGGCTAAAGAACTTATGCAAACGTGTGCGAGTGGGAGGCATTGATTATTAGATGAAGCAGTTGAGTCCAGAGTACAAGTAATTGTGTAGAAACATCCATTTTTATATGAGTTGGATGACACACAGAGCCTGGCTAGTGAAAAACATTTTAAAGTAATTTATTTTCTCTTTTAAAATGATAAACATTTATTTCAAGGCTCTGCTTATAGTGGGAGGTCTGTTCTACCCTGGGTCCACAACTGATGAGGAAACTGACTGTTAATTGTTGTTAAGAAGACTTCGTAGGGTTGGATTTGTTTCAGAGGCTTACAGATTTCTGAATTTTGAATGTTTTTTTAATGAGTACATGTGGGTGATAGAAAGTGTATGGAAGTAGGGATTTTGGAGGGAAGACCTTAATCAGAAACATGCCACTGCAGGAAAAGGCATTTTTATTTCCATATTATAAGACTATCTGTAATTGCTGGAACAAGGTTTCCTGAATAAAGCAGTCACAAATTCCAAAGTCTCAAGCTGAGGCTAGACCTGTGCTCTGGCTTGTGAGATAGAGACAAAATGATTCCTTGAATTTTCCCTGAGTTGTGGAGAGGAGTAAAGTCAACAGGCTGTAATTTGCAGGGGTGGCAAGAAACCTACTCTGCTGCCCCAGAGATGGGGTTATCAACAATAGTCTGATCCCCATCAGTCTTGTGAAATAGCTGTACCTGTCTGCTGAATTTGAGTTAGGATGTTTATATGAAAAGACTGCTTTTTGTTCATATTCCGTAGGTGTTCAGTCTCAGTTTTCTCTGATCAGATTCTCATTCTTTCTTCAGTCCCCTTAAGGCTCTTTCAGGTGCCCTGGGTAATACTGGTGAACTGGGCACCTAATCTGGGGTGTGTGCATAGTGTACTCACCCATCCTGCCTCGAGCACTGCAGCAGAAGCCGGAGCTGCAGCTGGAGGCCCTCTCCCTGCATCTCTTTTGATATTGCAGTAGGGTTAGAGGCAGTCCCCAGCTGACTTCAACGCAAGCAACCTTCAATCTTCTTTGCAACAGTGGCTAGTGAACTATGTTGCCCCCCACCTCACCCAGATCACTCCCCTGTGTGGCACCTGGCTCGTTTTTACACCTTTGGCACAAGAAACCAGGCTATGTCTGCAAGGGGAGAAAGTGGAGTGGGACCAGGCCACCCACTGGTACCCTCAACCAAAACCTGTGCTGGGGCTGCTGCCCCAGAAGGAAATGGTGTAAGCTTGTACTACTGGGAAGGGTCTTTCCACTCTGGGAAAGGAGCAGAGAAGTTGGAGGCATTTCACTTCATGCATCCATACTGATGTTTGGAACACGCTTGTTGCATGCTAGTGCTGGAAGTCTTAACCAAACCCAATTTGAATCAGAAGCCTAGTCACCTATTAAAAGACTTAATCTTCTGTTAATTATTACTATTACTTCAGTCCTCAATAGTGAAGATCAAACCTTTGTATTACAACCAAAATTGTATTTATTTATAATAATTAGTTTTCTTAGATTTAATGTAAAAATCATTGCCTCAAAAAAGAAACCTTTTCTGGATTTCTGACTACTAATTTTAAGCAACACTTCAATATCTGACAAGGGGAGTGCTTGATGTTAATTATTTTTTGATGTGAGCATAATCATGTACAAAATGTGCTTTCATGCACAGTCTTCTGTGTGAGTTTATGTTTTTGAAATGTGAACCCGAGCAGCAAACAAAATAAACATTTACAATCTTCAGAGTTATTATAATCTGATTGTCATAGAACAAAGTACCTTGTCATCTCCCACTACATGGCTCTTCCATATAACTGTTGCTTTGCATCATTTTCTCTGCTATATTTCATTGATTAAGTTACTTCAAAATTGTTATTTATCCAGCCTAACAGTTGCTCCCAGAAGAAAGGTAAATATTATGGGCTAAACTCTATTTTAGATTCTTACAAAGGCCTCAGATTTGTAAGCCTGAACTCAAAACATTTGTGACGTCAGTGACCCCTGGAACAAAATAGAACCTGGTGCTGGATCAAGCAAGAGGAATAAGGTTGGACTAGAGGAAGAGTTTTTTATCCTTGTTAAGCTGCAGCCTAAACCATCCAGATCTGGAGGAAATCTAATGAACTGAATTTGCTCCCCTAGCTGGAATAGTTTTGGCATGCAGATCTGAAGAGCTATTTAGTTATGAGGGAGCTAACCAATGGTTTGAGATTATGCACATCTGTCAGATAAATCAAAGATGCAAAAGCTAAGTCCAGCATTCAAAGGCAACATGTGGATCCATGAATTTTATGGAAGATGGTGTCTAGACACTGATAAGCAGTTTGCTTAAATACAAATGCTTTAAAACTGTATGTAATTGTTCTCATTTTAGTAATAGCTTTCAGAAAATTATTGTTAGGAAGATGGAATAAATGTTTTATGCCAGTGACCTTAAAATTTAGTCCAGGGATTTAGTTGAGTTTTCAAGTCATTTATGCCATGGAAGTAACGAGTATCTTTTTGAGATAAAATGATATATAGGAAAAAGACACTTTTCTTAAAGAAAAGAAAGTAATTGATTTGCAGAAACTGCAGAGATGCTATTCTTTTGTAAATACAATGCAGGTCGAAATGTTTAGTTTTATTGCTTTGTTACTCTTGGTGTATTTTCTGACTTCAAATGTATTAACAGAATGACTAAGAGAGGAGAAGAAAGAACTATCTACATGTGTGTATGTGTGCCATTCAGTCAGTGCATGCATGCGTTTTTTTTTCAAAGTGCATGCTTTTAATTTCAAAATTATGAAATACTACAGAGAAAATATAAACCTACGAGTCATTTACAGCTATTGTAAATCTGGTTAATACATTCTCAAACAATTTTTTTTGGGCACAGATGATAACATCATAACTTCAGCTCTCCCATCCGTAGCTGGCTGTTCCTGGGTGTGGGAAGAGGTGATGATTAGCTAAGACAAAACTAGCTGTTCACAACATCTTGTGGAAACTTCGTTGTTATTGATGATAAAAATGGTTTTTGAATAAACTGAAGATTATCACGGAAAAATGCCTGTTTCTGTCAAAGTTTATTTATTTTTTTTTAAGCCAGCTATACATGCAATTACATAATTGATGTTTCCAGTGCTATGTATTTCTTTTGTTTTTGTGCTTATACACATTAAGGATATGAGAATGTCACAAATGCAAGACAGCAAGACATTACTGGGAGAATTTGTAAACAGCAACATACTTTGAGAGCACAGAGCATCTACATTTGTGCAGTTCTTAGATATTATTGTGTCATCTCAACCTTTCCATACAGATCTTTATTTTTCTATGACACTTTCAATGGGTTTTGAGCACACAGAAAACACATTTGTATCATTCTCCATTCTGCTACAGAAAGGACCTTTGTGTTTCAGTCTACTTCCAATGTATTCCTTACTCTAATCCCTGAACTTAGTTTAGGAAAGAAGACATGAATATTAGATGTTTCCCATGCACCCCAAATTAGTTGGAGATAAGCAGAGTTTTGCTGCTTCTCATTTTTACTTTTATTTGGAATTGGATAAAGATTATTTATGGCAGAAAAGGTACAAACACATAGGAAGCTGAAAAAGGGATTACAAATGGAATAAATCAGAAAGCCAAATGGTAGAACTGATGTCAGAGCTCCTATGTTGTGATAACTTCAGTATCAGCTGATTCCTCTTACCCAAGGTATTTGCTCTTTAATTTGTGTCAAATTTGTATCAAATTGTATCAGCCTTTCAAATGACTTTGCAGTGCCCTTCCCTGCCATCTTTCATAATAAATTAATCGGTGGCTGTTAATGTTAGTGTGTGTTGTTAGGTAAACCTATCTGCTGTGTTCCCACTGATGTGATGCTGAAAGAAGAAAGGATAATAGTTTTTGAAGACTTTGGATCTCAGAACATCAACAAATATCAACAAATACCTCCCAAATGCTTTTGCAGTAGTGTAAAACTGTCAAAAAAGTCAAGTTTTTTTTCTAATAGATTTAGGGGGTGTTTAAAAGTTAGAAGCAACTTTGGCAAAACTCACTTTTAATTTTTGTGTAAATTCAGGAGCCTAAACCTCTGGCCAGTCAACTCTGCATTTTACTATGTCCTTAGTGTCTGACAGTTAAAGGACATTCAGCACATCT
Source organism: Zapornia atra (assembly GCA_013400835.1). NCBI lineage: Eukaryota > Metazoa > Chordata > Aves > Gruiformes > Rallidae > Zapornia > Zapornia atra. Next base: position 31,440 of record VZTU01006990.1, read on the forward strand.
AATTCAGGATGTTTAAGCCTCTGTTTTCCAAGGCTTTTTTATGAATTCTCTTTACGTAAAAATATCAAAGCCCAAAAGGCTCACTGTGTTCAGTATTTCCACAAAGACTAAAGATTCAGAGGTGTGGAACAGTGTTTTCTATATCGGCTAACTGTTGAAATCCTTTATGGTGTTTTCCATAGATATTTTCCCCTTTGCCATTTTACATGTGTTCTTCAGTTTGGAGTCACTTAGTGTCCTAAGTTTACTGTACTTGCCAGCATCCTCATCTGAGGCGTCCTTGAGTTCTTCTGTCTGGTGGTGCAATTCCTTTCCCAGTCTCTTCTGGGAGGGTGAACATGACCGGTTGCCATTTATTCTTACAGGGTAGTTGCTTCTTTAATTGTCAAATATTCTGTGTGCTCCTGTGAGAGCTATCGCAGGTGGGATTTGGTGGGTGAGCGAGTAACATAGAATACCTAATTGTGCTGGAGGAAAAGACCTTGTTATCTGTGTAGCAGCTTCTGCTTTCAAATCCATGGTGTATGTACTGATAGGATTTCTCCGATCTTAGCCCTGAGAATTCTGATAACTCTTTATAGACTTTAGAGCTGGACTGACTTATCATTCTGTCAAATTTTCACTAATATGCAATCCACCTTTGCTGGTTCTGTGCTAGATTTGTCAGCAGTCTGGCTTAGATTTAGATTGTTCAGGTTTCCGGGCATTTTCATGCATGTGGCTTAAAGTGCAGCAGGAGTCCTTTACAGGCTAGAGACTCAAGCTCTGTATATCAAAGCAGCTCTTGGGTTTTTTTGGACTGCAGCGATGCGATCCATAAGATAACTCACTGCAGACATGAAAGAAATGTAGCTGCCCCTGCAGCATGCTGACGGTGGGAGCATTCCGCTGCATGTGTAAGTCCTGATGCTTGGCAAGAAAGAATGTTACTAACAAACAATATGCTTATATTCTGAAAAAAAATATGTGGTAACAATATGATGGAGTCATTAGTCTTTAGAATGCCGTGTTCTGAATACAAAATTTAGCTCCTTTAGGATGTAAGCCTTCTAAATCTGCAGCATGTTTGCCTGGGAATAAATACTCTGTACCTTCCTCGTTCTGTTGTTTATTAAATACAGTCATTTGCAGTAGCTTGCAAATATATTTCAACTGTAATCTGGAAGAGCAACAAAATTTGCATATGTGGCTAATACTTATACAGAGATGGTAATGTATTGTCAAACAGTTGATTTTTTTTTGTCTTTTGTTTGTTGAAATCAGAACCTAATGTCCAGAATCAATTTTGATAAATTTCCCAGCATAAGAAACTTTTAGAATTTTTTTTAGTAGTCAAAATACCTGTAATTTTTTAATTAAGGAATTTTTAGGGGCTTCAATTAAAAAAATTTTTCTTCGTAGTTAATTTCAACTAAATCAAAGCTTAAAATAGAAAAATGTATCTAACTAAAATGCAACAATTTCACCTAGAGAATACTTTTTATGTGGATTGATAATGCTCTCATGCAGATACTGAGATTTTTATTGTCATTCTATTCATGACAGTGACTTTTTTTAGAATCCCCCAAATGTTCACAGAGGTTTTATTTCTGCTACTTATCTCTACAAACACCATTTCACTGTAATGTACACAGGCTGATATGTCAGCCCTCCTGCTCAGAACAGACAAGGTTCACTGACATATATGTTTGAAATGGTGGTTCTGCTGTGCTCTCCTCTGCCATGGTAGAATGGTAACATGAAAGTTTTGCTAAAAATATTTGACATGAAGAGGATATGTGAGCAAGTTACTCAAATAACATGCAGCTCCAGTTGCTGGTCACTTCAGTGCAACTGCTAGCGGAGTGTTACTTAATGAAATTTGCTCTGGTAATTTGTGAGAAATGCATCTGCACTGATGGACAAACTGAACTGTGAGCAAATTCAGAACACCTCAGAGGTGGCAGAAGTAGTGATACTCAGTCACTGCAAACATCAATCAGTTTTGAACTGATTATCTTAAATGAAAATAGTCCTGAGTTCATTACTAACCTTGTGGGCCATCTTACCTGCTTTCTGAAGGTTTCAGGCTGAAGAACAGCTTTGCTGAAGAGCAGTGTCCTTTCATTACTTCTGTTTGATTTATCAGCTGCCTTTGAAACTATCAACCAAAGTGATGGCCTTGAGCACCTTGCAGGACTCTTGGGCTTGCTCAGGACTCAGGTTGTCTATGTTTACATTTTGTGAGAGGCACTGGCTGTTCTGAACAGTCCTCTGACCTTGTTTAGTATGAGTTTTCCCTGAGTCCTCTGGAAAGTTTCTAGTTTTTCAGATGTGGTGCTTGCTACATTTTCAGTACATCAATACTAATAAACAAAGGATATATAACTTTACTCCTTTCTGCCTGCTTGAAACTGTCTGTCTCACATCCAAATGCTTGTACTCTTCGTTTCAGCATTTTCCTAAACAGATTTTATGTTAATTTGCTCTCCCATTTTTTCTTTTGAGGAAAACCTCAGTGTTTTTTGTTTACGTGATTAAAATTCTCAAGCAGCTTTTCAGTCAGCTGTTAGTTCAGCACAAGCTTTAATAAGAAAATAAAAGATGCTTTCTAGCATCTGAGAATGTCACACAGGAAAAGTAGAGATGAACCTGCTATCGGCATCAGACCCAAGCTTCCAGTGAGCGGTGTGGGAGCTGCTGCTGTTACACATATTGTGCTGCTGCAGAAGTGGGAGGAGATGAAACTTCTGCCATTTCTATGGCACCACTCAGCAAGGTGTAAATGAAGTATGAAATAAAAACTCTCAGCCCACTCAGTGCACAGACAGAAAAAAGATAGTGCTTTATACTTGCTGCTGTGATACGCTATTTGCTGTAATATTAACCTTACACAGTGCCAGAATGCTCCCTAAGTTTTACAATCTCAGGTCAAAAGAGAAATGATTTCTTGTTAGGTCTCCTCCTTTTTCTCTCTTTCCACCAACATGCTGCTGCATGTCAAAGCTGATGATGCAGAGCAGAGCAGGAGCGAGGTGAAAAGACTGACAAGAGGAAGGAAAGAAATTGTGTAAGTGAGTCAGTAAGCACAGTTTGCAATGAACTTCAGGGTAAAAATGATAAACCACTGAAAGCTGGATGCAGCTTCAGATTCAGAAACACTTGTTGTCTTCATTTTATTTAGTCAGAGCTCATCTAGGTGATTTGGGAGAAGGAGCCATAGGTGGCAATGTATCTATTCTATGTTTAAATTCATTAGCACCAGGGAACCTGTTTGTGTTGCTAGGTAGCTTATTTGGTGTGGTAGCAGTCTTTGGACAGAAATGCTTTTCAGCCCCAGATTTGCCCCTAGGTCTTGCCCTCATAGCTTAACAAATTGCTACCTAGATCCTTGTGGGATCCTGCTCATTATTTTTAAGCCATAAACAAGTCTCCTGGCAGCCTCCTTTTTATTTGGCTGGAAATATTCAGTTGTTGAAGCCTCTGAGCCTGATCCTAAGCTGGTGTAAATAATGTAGTTTCACTGATGTCAATAAAATCAGGCCAGTTTATACCAGCTGAAACTCTGTCCCTTCAGACACAAGTCAGCTCCTAATCTCTATGCCATTCACACAGAGGCATATATTTCCTTCTGTTTTTCTAATCCTTGTGTGTCCTTTGTAGAACTATGTGATTTGTGCTGCAAGCAGTGCTGAGAAATAGGATGAAATGAGATGGATGCTGCTTTAAAATGCTGGACACCTGGACCCCTGCCTTGTTCTGCCTGAGACCTCTGTGTGGCAGCGTAATTATTTCTCTCTTTGTGCTCACACTCTTCCCCTTTTATTTTCCTGTCTTACTGAAGTGTGGGGATAAAGCCAGCAAATACTGAGAATCTGCGGACACAGGAGCTGCAGTATAGATGGGTTGGTCGCTTCTCAAAAAAGCCTGATGATGGTCAGAGAGGGGCATCCAGTAATGCCACTGTGAACTAGCACAAACTGAAAAATGCAGCTAACTGAGCAGCAGCAACCTGCAAACTGCTTGGCTGCTGCACTGCTGTATAAAGGAAGGGTCATGTATGGTCGGACTTCTGTGCACAGTGCGGTCCCCTCTGGTTGCTTGTGGGGATGTGGATTCATAACCATGATCTTTCTGCAAGGCTGCTCAGGAGCAAAGGGAATGTGCAGCACATGTATTCAGCCTATAGACTTGAGAGCTTTGGAAAGGCAGGATAAATTCTAGCAGGAGGAGTTTATATAAATGCTATTCTGATTAAAGCAGGGAGCATAAATGTAAGAAGTTACAACCTGCTCAATCCAGCAACACTTTCCAGTGATAACACGTCCATAGGGAAGGCTTTGTGACAAGAAATCAAAATAGCTAGATTCAGAGAAAACCACACACTTTTGTAAAGGCTCGAATGAAATTGGGTCATTAAAACATGCTCCAGGCTTTTAAGGGGCATGGGGGAGACCAGAATAGCACTCATGTAATATTTGTATTAAGTCATAACAAGTCCAACAATCCCTTTACTGTATAGAAGTGAATGTCACCCACCTTGAAAAAAAGCTGAAACACAATCAGGTGAACACAAATTTGGAGGGCCATTTGAAAATAACGCAACAGAGGTCTTGGGCTGGTTGGTGAAGCTATACATGTTCCATAAAGCAATTTATGACTTAATTTATTGGCTGACTGCTGCAGAGAGAATTTTCTCTATTTCTGCCCTCTAATAAATTCTAAGTAAAAGGAAGCTGCCTTATTGTTACAAATTGAGAGGGTAGTGGAAACAAGACTTGCCCTGCTGCAGATGAAAGTCATATACAGAAGCGGTGCATTAGATGGGTTAATAAAATCTCAGCCTAATCAGATAACAGGTACGACAATAAAAATTGCTTTCCTCTAGAATAAAAATGTCTGTGAAAGAATGTTTTAAATATACCTCATATGGGATCAACATAGGGTAGGACATAGATTTATTGCACCTGTATCAGTTTGGTCAAAAAGATACTGCATTGTAATATGTAAGTTCTGGTCACATGCACATTTTGAAAATAATGCTACATTGCTCTTTTGAGCAACTCTAAAACTATAAATCATTTGCATAAAGATGGGTTCTTGATGATCTTACTCTTTATTTATAGATTGTAAATGCATGATTACAAAGCCAAAAGATATACATTCACACACTTTATAGCTGGCTGCATTATTTCAGAATTGTCTTTGAAATTATTTCAGACACATTTAAAGTGTTCATTTTAGTTCTGAATGAAAAACAGCATTCTGAGCTCATCCTAGGGAAAAGAATGGATTACAAACAGAAGCTGCTGGAAACCATTCTAAAAACTGAAATTTGCAATATTTATTGTTTTTACGACATTTTTAATGTATTTTTTTGTTTTCTAAAAGAAAGTATACAGGTGGTAAAAAACAAACCAAAACACAGAAGATTCTGGATCATTTTAGTAGGTGAACTACCAGGTAGCAAATGCAGTTTAATGTAGAAAAATGTTAAACAATTTGTCTGGGAGGAAGGAATCAGTCTAAGGAATATGTACTAAATATGCAGTCATCCAGCATACTGATTAGGAAAGAGATGGAATAGTTACAGAGAAATGACTGCAAACATGAATTCCAGGGCACTGTAGCATTAAGAATTTTAACAATATATTAAGGAAGAGAAGGCAGAATAGACATCATAGAAGCTGGATTGAAATTTTATTTAAAACAGGATTGCATTTTTAAAATTTTTTTTTCCTCAGCGGTTGAAAAGCAAAATAATTACTCAAAGCGTTTTTCCTACACGAAATGTTTCTTTTAATTTGTGCAAGGAAATGCCTGCTTCTGGAGAGTCTGCCCTCTCAAAAGGAGCTGCTCTAATTAGAAAACAAATATCAAACCAGAAATTCCAAGCTATACAGATGCACATGTCTGCACACAGGCACCCGTGGGTATTGATGCTATCTTAGGCTTATGCTCCTATGAAACTGCAGTGTAATGCAGAGTACTGCATTTAGCGTTTAACTGCCTTACATCTGAATTAACTGCCAGAATGGACAAGAAATAATTTCTGGGGTTTTTTTCTCTGCCTGCTTCCCTGCCCATCAGCTGCATCACCAAGATCACAGGTAAGAAGGATGGCAGGCTGGATGGTAGGGCTGCTGAGTTAAGCTCTCAGGCATGTTGGAGTAGAGGGCTGCTCCTGAGTATTAGATCTTTCAAGAGTCATGTATTTATTGGTAATGCTGCAGAATACAGTTAAGTGCTGCTGTGTAGGTAGAGCCATTCGCATGGCCTGTTCCCATAGACTCTTATCATGCAAAATATTTTTCCCATGTTTCCAGTGTGAGCATCTATACCTACACGACTCCTATATTCCTGTTTAAAAGCCTTCTATGCTGCCTCAATATTTTTTTTCTTCCATTGGATTAGAAAATGGACAGTTAGAAAGTGTGATACATCAGCACAGGGCAGTATGTGCGTTTGCCTGTGTTTGTGCAGTGTGCGTGCATCTCTGCGGCCACAATATTGCTGTGCACTTCTCTCCCAGGACTCTGAAAAATATCCAGTGGCCAACAGCTGTGTCACGATTTAAGTGCCACTGTAGTGCCTGCCTAGCCCGTGAGAGATTGGTGGCCCCGAGCAGAGCTCATGAGATGGAGTATGTGCAGTGTCAGCTGCTTCTGTTCACAATTCAGTATTTTAGCACTATTCTAGTTTACATGGGCAATTTAACCTTCTGGACAGCAAATAGGCATCTGTGCCTTTCTGTCAGCACTGCAAGGAAGACACGATCCCCAAAAGAAGGGTGAGCCAAGCAGTCATGAGCAGAAACATCTTATGCAGCAGCATGGTGTCATGGGTGTTTTTGTGAGTCATTGCCAAAGAACGGGAGGTTACCTGGCAGCCACAGTGGCAGGGCTGAGTGTGTTCTGCAGCATGCATGACACCCTGTGCCAAAAGCTGCACTGCTGTAGTGGGAATACCAAAGTGACGCACAAACTTGCAAGACTTCCACATGCCGCCACGCAGGCGCTGCATGGCCTGGGCTGTCTCAGCAGTCCTGCTTTCCAGCTTGCACTTTTCTGACAAACGGCACGCTCTTGCCATTCAGAAGAATCATATTTTGGCAGATATGTATGACGTGGTCTATCTCTATACTATTACACCTCTGTCATTTAGCCTTATCTTTGAAATGGTAGAACTTCATCCTACGGAAGCTACTTGCCATCTGCCACATCAACTCCTTGCACAGCTAAATTGGAACTGGTGACCATGTAGCCTGGATTTATTTTCAAAAAACTGCTTATTTGTGCAAACCTGTGCTTTGAGTATTCTTACGAACAGGGAGAGAGAGAAAAAAAAATTCTTTAAAGAAAAGTCACTGCGGAGATCCTCACTCCGTACAGCACCCTTTGCCTGACTTCAGTAGGGGCCAGAGACCAGTAGATGGCAATCTCCTCCTGTCACAGAAGAGTAGTGTTTTAATGCAGTGGCCCTTGTGTGCATCTTCCCTTTGCTTATTACAGTTTACTTGAAGGGCAAAAAGACCTGGAAATCGTAGGCAGCCTTTGTTAGACTCAGAATGTCAGAATACGGCAAAGCAAAACTGAAGTTCTACTTTATGCAAATCCTAGCTGCCAGTATCTGTGAAAAGAAAAGCAAGCTAACCTAATGGAATGAATTTGTATTCATCTTTTTCATCTTTAAATACAGGATGCTAGGTTATTTTACAGCATCGTTGTGCTTCTCCTCCTGTGTGCTGATAATCTTTTGCTGCACTCTTTAGAAAAAAGAAAATGGCTGTTTTCCCCGTACCCCACATTTTCCTTTTTTCTAGTGTTTAAAATGGGAAGACATAACGTGATCTTCAGCTGACTTAAAAAAGAGTCAAGGCACAAAAGAAAAGCATTTTCCTGCTATAGTGACAAATCTGCTACACTAGAGTAATGTGTCCAAGCAGCAGTGTGAGAGTCTAGTTTAGCATTTGAATCGGAAAATGGATGGTATTAAGGCTTTCGCTGTGTAATTTTTATACATGTGTTTTATTGCAGAAGAGAAGATTAATGCTGCTAATTTCAGTTATGTGAAAACTCTGAGCTGATAAAGGACCAGGATTTTTTTTCTTTTTTTTAAAAGCAAATATGAATAGCAGGGAAAGGAATATTCCTATCCTGTGTTAGAAATAATTATGTCAGTAATCTCACCATATTGCTTTAAATGAGTCTGCATCATTTCATGCAGTATCATACTGCAGGCATTTGATCATCCATAACTTAACGATGGAATGATGAAAAAGAAGGCTAAATTAATATCCCGAATATACTGGCACTGGTAACAATATAAGGAGGTTTCTCTGGGAATGTAAGATTTTCTGTACTAACCTTAAATGCAGTTCTTGATATGCTGTCCATCTGGTGCCCTCTAACAGTAGATTACAGTCCTGATGTACCCTTTATGTTATATATTAATACTTAGCTGAGTAGCATAGGCATAACTTTATTAATAGCATTCATTAGGGAGAGAAATTAAATATAACCTGAATCAGTGCCTTGTCCTATACGATAAAAGGGGAAAGGGAAACTATTAGTCTTTGCTGTGCAAAACCTGAATGTTTGGAAGATTACCAGTGCTCCCAGTGTGGACCAGGAGGTATGTGAAAATGCATGTCAAGGTAGCTGAGGTAGGGGAGAGGGTTTAAAGTGAATATTAGGGGCAGGGGCAGCTCTTACACTTTTTTTTACTTTGTTGAAAGGACTTTCACCTGATGGTGTAGATATGGTATAATCATAAAAGTTGGGACAGAAAGCCTATATGGGAAGCCTTGATTATAACCAGACACTACACGGTGTATAGCCTACTCCAGCTAAAAGGTAGTCCTCCATTTTACAGGCAGTTTTCTTTATATAAGAAAACTAAAGGGAGAGGAATCCAAGAAGTGCTCCTGGCAACACTGTGTTTTGAGCAAGTGGTAAGTGATGGCCATGCCATAAAAGAAATAAAAAACCCTCTGTCTTACATTACAAGGGATGAAAAGAAAAGAAGCAGACTTGTTTGGTGGGTATGAGGAGTGATTTATGGGGAAAAAAACCCAACCAACTTAAATTTTCAAAATGACCACTGGTCGAAATGGTTGAGTACATGCAAATATATTTCTGAAAATGTAGGTTCATAAGCACAGCAGAAATTGCTGGAATTATTTTTTGTGATGTAAAGGAATATCTTTTGCAATTACATTAAAGAAAATAGAGATGAAAATCTCTTTTTCTGCCAGAACCTGTATGTTGTAAAACAACTTCCAAAGGAAACAATACACTTCCACTATTTGAAACAGCTAAATACTAATTTAATAATATAAAATGGGAATGCATAAACACTTTTCATCTCCAGCTTGTGTGGTTAAAGGACAGAAAAGTGCAAGTGCTATATGAAACCTCTTGCTCAGAGTGGGCTGAATGCGTGTTTTTACTATAGTTGCAGAAAGAGAGAATTATTTTCAGTGCCTACAGTTGAAAGCTAGCACCTCAGTTCCACATGTCCTCCATGGAGGATAGGGATACATCTAGTAGATAATTAAAGGTACCCAAATAAGGCATCAGCTAGAATTAATTTAAATGTTCCTAATCACTCATTAGAAGCACCTATTTTGTTTTGGTGTGTTGTCCCCCGTCCTTCGTCCCCCATCGTCGTTGTCCCCTCCCCGCCCCGATTATGTGGAGAAGTTGCACTCCTTTGAAGCCTAAGTGAGAAACTGGGTAGCACCTCACTATGCATCTGAACGTCTGTGTGTGCTTTTGAATCATTTGACCTCTTCTCCAGACAGTGTCATATGTTTTTATCAAAAATCAATAAACAAGACTACAACCAAAATGTCTTTTTCCTCAGCCATTGGGGTGATTTTACACCATGTTATGTGCATACAGAATCTGCAAAAGTGTGGGAAAAAAGTTGATTTACTGTTTTCAACAATTATGACTTTGAAAAAAACGATAACACAATCACAACGATTTGTGTTTTTATCTCCTCTCTGATAAGCAAAGACTGAGATATCTGGAGTTCCCATACTCGTTTCAGGGCTGACACTGGATTTAACTGCTGTAAAGGTTTTAATTTGCCTGTCTTGTTTCAAAATTTCTGAAATACTACCTAAAATGAAAAATAGCTAAGGGTAGCACTGCATGCCGTTCTGGTATGCTAATCACTTTTGGATTACAGCCCACAGTGTCAAAAATTTGCCCAGCAGGATAAAACCAGTCCATGGACTGTTTCATTCCATCAGCCCTGCCACACATGCTGAGATGTAAATGTTACCAGAGTACTTTTGGGGGGATTTTCTTTGCTAGAACATTAGGCCCAGAATAAAGTATTTCCAAGTGTATTGTCGCTGACATTTGCAGAAGAATTCTCAGAACTGCAGTCCCTCTTGGTTCTATATCAAACCCACATTTTGTGGGATTGCTATCCAGTTAGGAATATTCTGGATGGCAGCAGGAAAATAAGCTAAGCTGGTTAGGTGGTGTTGTATTACTGCAGAATTTTTAAAAGCTGAAATGTCTGCTGAAAAGTGAATGAAAGGATTTTAGTAAAGTACAAGAAGTGAAATAACTACCATGCAAATTCAGAACTGTTGGAATGGTGTGCCTGAATTTTAATCCTATTTGTACTTTCTGTTTGTGCAGTAGGTTTTTATTTTGTCTTAGCTTACTTGTTTTTTCTTGAGTTCTTTTCCAGACCTTCAGCAGCAGTAGCATGGAGCTTCTCCCAGTGAGAACCAAGCTCTCAAAACCCAGCACGTTATGTTCAAAATTTTGTTTCATGGACAAAGAAATGCACTTGAGGTATGCATGTGCATACATAGATAGAAAGCCAAAAATTTGTTAGATCACTGAAATTTAAAAATAAAATCAGTAATAATTCAGGTCTAGTTATTATAGCAAAAGCAGGAATAAACCAGATACAACTGTTGTATGTACATTTAGTTTCTACCCCTGTTCCTCATGTTGTACTCACCTTTCCACTGCTCTGCTGGTCCAGTGTTTTTATTCTTGGGATGGGCAGTGGAGACTGTTACTATAAATTGTCAACACCTGGAGTCCTTCACTGTCTGGGATATTATGCTCCTGCTGATGATTTCTGCTTCTTCACTGTAGGATTCGCTTAGATCTTTTTATATGTTTGCTAACATGGTTGTACATCTCAGTTGTTTGTTGGTCTGCAGGTCCATGTTAATCACAATTTAGTATGCTTGGTACCTTTTATCTACTTTAGATAGTATGTCTTTGTACTTTTTGTTACCGCTAAACTCAGTTTTGGCTATCTCCAGGTCTGCATTTCTTTAACAGTCTGCTGAGCAGTTGCTTACAACTGTGGGGCCTCCAGAGCCAGTCTGTGCCCCATCTTTTGCAGTCCCATGACTGTACTCTTCCACACCACATCTCTCTTCACCTCTTGAGACCTCATGACCTTACATGTCAGGCTTGTATTTTACATGCTACATTATTTTGCTATGGTGGTGATGTTATAGAAAGATAAACAAATTAACTATAGAGACCTAAACAATTAAAAATGTTGCTGTTACCTCTAAACTGAGTGAAACAAAGCTGGTCAGGAACAGGTCAGGAAAGCTCAGACAGCGCAAAACTTCAGTCCTGAGGCTGTGCAAATTCAGTACAAAGCTTATGGCTTGCTATTAGTGATGATAATAGTGTCTTACAGAGCTACACGGTTGTAGGAGAACAGGTGGCACTGAGCAGATTCCCTGCACTGATATTTCCTAATGTTGAGGCTGTAATCTTTTGTATTTGAGTAGTTTAAGCCAACTTTCTGACAAATGACTGCACAGATGATGACCTGATACACTCAGAACTTAAATAATACAAGAAATAATGTTGTGGCAGAATGACAGTGATAAAATATGTCTCTACACAGTGCATTCACACTTTGTGGGAAAACTGGGTGGTGCTTTCCTGTTCAGTGATGGGGAAGAGACTTCCACGGCAGGTGTGTTAGTGCACCTGTGGGCACTCAATCACAATGGAAAATATTACAATTAAGGCTGGAATCTTCCACTTTTGAGGAAATAAAGATCAGCTGCAGTGACCAGTAATTCTCTGCAGTTGAGCTTACACTGGATATTCCCAGGTATTGAAACAAAGCAGATGCTTATTGTTTTGATTTGGTGGGATTTTGATTTTTAATCTGTGTCTCATAAACTTGATCCTCATGATCAGCTTACTTGTTCTCAAGTCAGGATCTGTGGGGAAGATAACAAGGTCATATGTTACCTTTACACTCTGGGAAAAGAAAGCTACAGTGGAAAACAAGAAAGTGAGAGTCAGGGCTCTATAAACTACGATCTTGTTTATGCTGGAACAGAGACACCTATATTCTGATTCTAGCTCCTAGCACAACTGTTTTACCTTATGTGGGAAACATACCTTGAGACCATAGTTCTTATTGTTCTCCTACTGTTCGGTATGCTGAATATTACATTGCTGAAACATGCATCCTGTCTGACTTCCTCTTAATTTTTCCCGTCACCATGATGCATACAATTTAATCTCCCCCCCATCCTTTCTTTATTTTTGGGTACAGATTCAGCCAAGAGGGGTAGGGGATTGTCAGTGTTTTCATACAGGTGTACTCGAGCCTTCCCATACAAAGTGAGGATTGTGGTTGGAAGACATTTTCCTTGGGGCTCAAGGGAGCCATGGGGCCATTTTCCTCCTTTGTGAACAAACTCTCCACAATAATCTCTGCAAGATTAATATTTTGTAAAAGTTGATATAATTCCCAACTGTGTTTTAAACAAAATCCTGACTAAGTTGGTAATTGCATTTTGTCTGGAGTTAGTATTTGTTAGGAAAGCTCTTGGAACATGTATGAGATAAGACTTTTTAGAGAACTTGGCTGAAAGAAAACTAGCTACTGGTCTTTAAGTGGACATGTGTCTGCTGGTCAAATTATAGTAATTTTGTTCCCAGCTAGAAGTGTAGCTCTTGGCATCTAAAGAGATTTAAACTCAAAATAACGTGAAGTTTTGCAGTAATTGAGCAGTTTCTAAAGACTGGAGTATCAAAGAAGACTGAGTTTACATAATAAAGTATTATATTCCATTATGCAAAACACCTACTAACCTTAAAGAGGGTTTGCTGTATCACATAACAGAGATTTTTTTTTTTGCAAGCAACCAAACAAAAGCAAAATATCAAACTAGGGTCCTCCTAGCAATTTTTATTCCTTGTTATGGGCAGAGCTACATGGATAAAAAAGGAAAAGAATTAGAGTAAAACAATCTGTTCTAGCAGAGAAAGTACAATATGTCCCACTACATTGCAGGTTACCCAAAGGGAAGCACGTGTAATTTCCTCAGGCAAAAATCCATCCACTAAGTTCTTTTTTCTTTTTGAAGGGAAAGGGTAGTGGCAGGACAGTACTGGAAAGGGCAAATGTAGGCTGAACATCAAACTAAGAACAAACTGTAAAGGCTAGACAATGGGTTTTTTTTTTTTAGGAAATTTGAAAACAAGCATTTAAAAAGNTTGAAAACAAGCATTTAAAAAGCATCTTGATAAACATGAGATTACCCTGCTGAAAATGAACAATATGAGGCGTTCTCTATTTCTTCTGCTTCATATGTGAAAGACTCAACCAGAGCTAAAATGATGACTGCCTCATACTTCACATGAGACTGTAAGACTAAGACAACAAAATTACAAAGGTGTGCAACACTTTGAAAATGGGAGGTGTGTTTTACACTGGTAATTCTTAGGATGAAGGAAGCATATTTGTGATTAGCATTGCAGAATTCAGTGTTGTATT
>VZTU01006999.1:1696-31519 GCA_013400835.1 Zapornia atra
AACACTATACCTTTTATGGAACAAAAATCAAAGGTGGCTCTTCCTGCTACTGGTTTTACTCAGCAGTAAAGAGAAAACCTTGCAAGTGTTGTTTACACAGTACTAAATCTTGTAAAGTCATACTGAAACAAGTCTGCTATCTGACCTAGCCCTTAGGGCTACTTAAACACCTGTGGATTTATAGAGTTCAGATGTCTACAAGGTCTGTGCCGAAGTTCATTTCCAAACCTGTGCCCCATGTGAAGTGCTTTGTTGGCACAGTTAAGCCATTACTACTTGTTTCTGGTTTGTAAGGCAATCACATTACAAAACAGAAAGAGTTCAGAATTAAGAATACGTATCTTTGTACACAGACTGTAAATGCACACAATGGCTAACCACTCAACATATAAGTTTTTATTTGCAGAAGTCTAGCTTCACTAAGAGCAAAATGATGCGGGAAAAGAGTGGAGTTATCCTCATCTGCATATGTATAACTTGTTCCCAGCATGGAAAACACAAATCAGACTATCAAGTTTAAGTACACCACGCTTTCCACTAAGATATTAATCACTATTAGAGAAAACACAAACAACTTCTCATCCCCCTCTCAGAAAATAAACTCTCCCGTACCCCAGATCACAGGAAAAATGGCACAATATAATCCACGAGTAGAAGAATAGGATAGAACATGTTCTAAACTTTTGAAAAACATAATTAGTTGGAAGGCTTACTGGTGGAATCCTGGTCCCACAGAAATCTATATGCCTGACCTGAATGGGACCAAAATCACACTGTCCAGTGTGTTTAAAGAAAGTATACCGTAAGTACTACGAATCCCCAGAGGTCAAAGGTGTTTGCTTTCAGTTTAATTCTTTAATAATCATCACACATTAAAGCTTACAATTAAGGCCATATTATTATTGTTCTGTGGCTCAGTTATACCAATTTTTTTAGGTTCTTTGTTACTGAGTGTATGCTCAGTAAGTTGTAAGAGAAAAATAATGGCAATTGTATGCTTTCAGTATGTTTCTTATAACCATCCACTGCAACTGATAAATTTCAGATTTTCTGTGAAGTCACCAAAGGTTTCAGAAATTCACAGCCTCACTTAGATGAGGCAGAATGGCAGTGACTGTTTAGAAGCCTGTATTGCCCCAGAAGCCATAGGAGCATTTGGCCCAGCTAAGCTCCGGTGTGCATTGATGACTCACTCACGGTTCTATCGAGATTTCACAATACTTGCTATTTTTCAGAGCCCCAGTTTCTTAAAATATCATCTCAGGAAAAGCTTGTAAACGTGATCCTGCTATATCCTAAAAGTCCATAAAAATGAAAGCAAATAATAAAAAAAATAATAATGATAAGCAATATGGCTTTTTTTTCCCCCGCTAGTTCTTAAATTTCATGATTTTAAGACAATCTCCTAATGCATAAATGTGGCACCTTAATTTGCTAATGCTGGGACTGGCAAGATTGCTTCCTGGAGCTCTGAGCAAACGCACACTGAGAATGAGCTTCAGGAATGCATGCAGTCAGTGATCTTTAATGCTTTTTTTTTTTTTTTACCTACTAAACTAGCTTCACTACACAAAAGAGTAAAAGCAGCAATCGTCTTACTGTCATCCCACATCTCTGCAATGGCTTTAGGGAGGTTTGTGCTGCCAATACAGAGCAGCCAACAGTGGCTGCACACAGCTATACCAAAGCTGGTCCTCGTGCAGGGGGACAAGGGGAAGTATCTCCATGCCCATTCCATGTTTAGTGCTCTACTAACCTAAACCACAACAGTACACCTTCACATATTTAATCTGAGCCACTAATGCAGCTGTTTAGAGTTCATGTTTGTACATCAATGAATTAAGAGTTACATAAATGCTAAACGCTCTTAAAATCAGACTCACAAAAAACCTCAGAACTCTTGTGGCATGCAAATTCCAAATTAGATCCCTCTTAAAGAGCAGAATAATAAAACCAGCCGTCACATATTTACCACTTCTTTCTCTTTTACATTCTGCTCAGTATGGCTTTCAGTAGGTAGATGTGTATAATAAACCACTGCCATGCTTAGCCTCTTGCGGATCTATCCTGTTTATGCATTGCTAAATCTTTTTTATTGCTTCTGACAATATGTTGTTTCATACCTTTATATCTGTACTTATATTGGTTTTATTGTTGGGTTATCATTGTAGTGCTGAATTACACTGGAAAAAAACATATCTGTTTAACCAATAGGGTTTGGCTGGCAAAAACATTTTCATGGTCTTACTCTGTCTTTTACCATTTATTTAATATGCATTTATATACAGATACATGGTTATATTGTACCAACCATACTAGAATGTAATAATTGCCATTGGTGATATTACCAGGCAAGGAAAACTCAATACTGTCTGGCAAAAGCAAGAGATGACACAGCCAATACAAATTATTTATCTCAGTTGTTCTCCATGCAGCGTCCTTGAGGTCTATGGAAGAATTAAGTGCCTAGCAACTAACAGACAGTCCATGCTACCATTCCTTTCTTGTCTGTCTGTGTAGATTTGGGTCCTCACCAGGAAATAGCTTTTATCCCCACTTAATAAGAAGATCCTCGTTTATCACCAATTGTCAATCCATGCAGATCTCTCCATCCACTCTTATGTATTAGCCATTCTCAGAAAGACTGACTGCTGTGCACTACATAGGGAGAGTCAAAATATGTAAAAACTGCAAGCAACACTTATTCACATAGCTATTTATATAGCCAAAGGTTGTAAGTTACCTTTGTTCTGACAGCTGCTGGGAGATGCACAAGTAACACCAATTCAGGGAACAAGATGAATCTAACTAATCTTCTGTCTGGAAATCTGGGAGAAACTCAAAATCCTATCTACTGCGCTTTACTAATGGCAAAAAACCAAGGCAATGTGGAGGCAAGGAGACACAGATCAGCCAAGTCCCACATACTGAACCTGAGACTCATGCACTTGATTGCCTGAAACTCCC
This sequence comes from Zapornia atra, assembly GCA_013400835.1. Lineage (NCBI taxonomy): Eukaryota > Metazoa > Chordata > Aves > Gruiformes > Rallidae > Zapornia > Zapornia atra. Next base: position 4,664 of record VZTU01006999.1, read on the forward strand.
TGTACATAGACCTTCATCAAATCCATTTGCTAATCAGTGCAGAGGCTTCCCCTGTGCTCTGCACCTGCACGTACCAAATCTATGCTATGTCTGGCACGTGGGGTCATGCAGCAGAAGGCAGAAGCCAGGGACTTAAAGTGGAAAAAAACCCTCATCCTGTGTCACAGGTGTCTTGCTAGGACATACTTCAGCCCATATCCAATCTCTCAAACACTTGAGTAGGAAGGTTAATTTGAGAGCCCCAGGAGTAGCTTGGTGCTCAGGTCAGGAATAGTAAGGGTACTCAGTAACAAGACAGAGGAAACTACCAAAGTGGGATGTTGGGTATTAAGGTGGGAAGGTAACAGTGAAAGCTCCAGAAAGCACTTTTAAAGTATGTGGAATAGAGATAGCGCATTTACTTCATATCTTCTTGGCAGGTAGCACAAGGAAGCTCCCTCTAGCACTATAGCAAAATGGTTTTACATTGCTGAATATGAGAGCAGTGTAAGGCCATAGCAAAAGAGCAGAGAGGAAGAATAAAGGGTAATGAGTCTGAATTAAGATGAATAGAGCAATAGACAATTAGCTAGTTTGTCAAAGGAACAAGCAATCATTAAAGGAAGCCTTTCACAATGTAAAGCCATTTGTATAAGGGATGCAGTAAAGGGGACATCAATTTTTCAAGACCGCAATGGATCTCAATCTTATTCCTAACAAGGCTGATTCTCAAAAACTCAGTGAAATAATCAGTTATTTCCCACCTTCAGTAGAAATGCAGCAATAGATCTTTGATTAAACTTCATTCCTAATATTTGGTTCGCTGGGAAAAAAAAAAAAAAAGGTATTCTGAATCATTAGAATACTTTGATGGGACAATTTGTTTCTTCTGTAATAAACTGCTCAATGTAAATGCTAAAATACAGATTTTCAGAGAGCTAGAGAGATATTTTTAGGTTTTCAAATATTAAGAAAAAATGGCATCATTTTGTATCCAAGTCTGAATTTTAATGAGCAGCTCTATTGATAATCACTGAACATCTATATTTATAGAAAAATGGAATATCATAAATACAGGATTGTGCCATTATCTACATATGTTACATTTCTCCATACATACAGAAATCAGAGAATTTAATTTCTATAGCAATGGAAATATGGCACTTTACACCAGAACTATTAGTCAGAATGTAAAATTAGATCTAAGTCAATGTGTTGCCTCGGTTTTTAAAAGTTGGATCTAGCTGATTTTTTCTCATGTGTGCTTTCATTTCTGCCTCACTGGAGGAAGTGTGGCACAATTCTGTGCTCACGCTGTAAGGTCATTATAGAAGGTTCTCAGACTTTTAATGCCATTTATTGTGGAGCAGCTATACTTATGACCTAGGACTTAAACAGCATTAAAATGCACAGCAGCAAATCAGGAAAGCCCAGTAAATATTTGATAGAAATTTTGTTAATATAAGTTTTATTTCTAAAGGTTATTTTTATGTCTGATAAGGATTAGTAAAAATACTGAAAGGAAGAAAGACCAGCAACCATGATTTTTGATTCCAACTATATAGCGAAAAAGTATTTCTTTTAATGCGTTCAAAAAGTATCCAATTTTCCCTAAGCAAATATACAATAGCTGCTCTCTTGAGATGGAATCTCTCCAATTTGGTTGATTCTATAACTAAGTTGTGAATATGGGGTACATATTCAGGAGAAAGCTTTACATACTAATGTGGGAATTTTGAGAAAAGTTGATGTGCAAATTCTTAGTCCATTTTCTTAGCACTACTCATTTTGGCACACACTTTAAAAAGCAGTATACTTTCAGACCTTAACAGTGTAACTGTACACAAATAAGTGTGTAAGAATAGAGTACAATGAACACAGCTAAAAATAGTGGAAGCTAGCTTTCTAGGCATGTTTCCATAAGTGTAAGTACCGTGAGATTCTTACACAATACATAAATACATACTATTGTTCATTAACAAAATTTCATAAGTAATAACAATTGGACAGGCAGAAAAAAATGTGTAATAGTCTACAGGTGTATGTTATGTATATTGTGAGCAATAGAGGGGATTGTAAAATCAAAAAAAATTGAAATACCTTTTTCTCTCATTAACACTTAGGTGTTTTGGAGAATTAAACAAAAACTTTCAGAAAAATTGACACCTTCACATAGCATATACACGAAGTTCATACTTTTGTTATTTTTCTAAATTGCAGCTTAAAGTGTTTTTGTTTTCTTTTAAACTTTAAACTTCAGTGACTGTGGGAAAAAAATTATACACTGCACAGGGTATTCTTTAGGTGCATATTTTCTAGCATTGTTATTAATAATAATAATACAAAAAAGTGTAGCAGATCAAACCAGAAGGAGCCTTGAATATATTTGCTGGGAATTGCCTCAGGCTAAACACCAGGGACATGAAACAAACTGTTCTTATCACCTTTTTCCAAACACAGCGATTTAAATTTACAATGAAAGTGCCAGCACCAGCTGCACTTTAAGAAAGCACCACATGTCTTGATGAGCTCCAAGAAAATGGAAAAAAGCCCAGTTCAAGTTGGAGGTGTCATCTTCCTCTAGCCAGCTGGGTGACACAAAGCTGAAAGCGATGAAGTGCTAATTAGAGGTTGATGAACAGAATCTCAGAGTGGAAACTTGTCGGAATAGCCTCTACTGAATCATAGCCTTATAAGTCTGCCCTTATCTCCCCATACAGAGCACTGTCAGAGCCAGAAAAAGGCAGTGTGAATCCAAATATCTATATGGTTAGGTTACATGTATTATCTCATACCATATGTCCACTTTATCTTGGAGTTATTTAAAAATTACCTTTTTTTTTAAAATTTAGATATATATTTTCCCTTGTTAGTTTTCTTAGAATGTCTAGACTATTGCAAGAGCACTCAGATTTTTTTTTAAAAGCCCCTTATAGCTAATTCCCATAAGCAAAAAAAGTATCTTCCAATGTTTAGTGAGAATAAGCAAATAGGTATTTTGTCATGAGAGATATGAGTAAGACCACACACCAAAAAAAAAAAAGAGGAAATACACTAAAATTTTAAAAAATCATGCTTAGAATAGGGGGTGGGGGGCAGGCTATAGCTGGCAGGCAAGTTTAGTGCTTTTTTGTTCTTTAAAAATAATGTTGATGTTGAAGTGCTGGCTTTTTCTGGCAAGTATCATGTTCTAATTGGACCAAAAGCAGAAATGTTTAGCAGTGCTGACAGGCAAGTACAGGCAGGGCGGTTTCACATCTAGGAACAGCAGGAGCTACTACTCGCACAGCAACAGCAGGTGCTCTGAGCAGGGCTGGCAGGACACCGGTAGGTAACTACAGCATTTTCACCAATGTGTCTCTCGCTTTTCCCTCCACCCTACATATCCCACTTTCTTCCACCTTATCTGTTCAGTGTAGTTATTGCTATCCAAACTGAGCAAATGTAAGCGTCACTACATCCCTCCAGGTCTTGAATCAGCAAAGCACTTACGCACATGACACCAGCTTCAGTAGGAGACAAATACTTGCTGATTATTACAAGCAAATTCTAAGGTTCTGTTTATTCTGGGTGACAAAATCCAATCAATAAGAATGAAAATCTGAAGGCAGAGAGTTAAAATCATCCCTGTGCTAATGCAGATGCACAACACTGCAGCAAGCAGCTGTGTGTGTACTGTGCTCGAGATGCATGTATTTGGGTCATCAGCGTGGCATCAGAATATCTTATTTGGCACTTTTTAGAAGCTTGTTCAGATTATGCTGCATTGACACCCAGAAACTAACTGACTTCATGAGAAATACCTGTTTCTTATTAATATTGGGCATTTTGTAATCTGTATGCAGTAAAATTATCATCTTGTGAACATCATATGTTTTGTGGGTTAAATAAATTTCATCAATAACCAAGTAATTCTGGAACATCTTTCAGTCCATACGCTAACAAGTCCAGCAAAAACAAACTACGTAGACCTGAAGCATTCACAAAAGCTCTTCCCCTTGCGCTCTGAATTTTATTCTTGGGATGCATTACACATTTCTATACAATTTATGCTAGCTAACAGAACGTATTTTTTAATACAATCAGAATGTATTAAGATCTAAAACATCGAAGTTACAGACCTTTGTTGGTATCAACAGAAAAGATAATGAAAACTTCAGAAATTAATCACAACACACAAAAATACAGCCCTTGCTCTAAGGAGTGCACCATTTAGGAATAAAAATCTAGAGCCATGATTGTTTTATGTGAACAGTATGAGCTATACAAAAATCAGATTTTAAATATTTAATAACAAAATATGAAGTACACTTTCACATCTGTAATCTTAGTCAGTGTTTTGTTCTGTTAGTCTGTAGCTTCAGAAACCTAGTTCAGATTAATTGTTGTCTCACAAAAAAGCTAAAGAATCCATGCTCTTTTGAAAATGTCAACTCCCATTAAACTAGCTCTCCAAAATAATGATGTTCATCTGATTTTTCCCTCTTTGATTAGGCTTGTATAATTCTGTATTATCTTGGTAGCTTTGATGCCAAACAAGATTAAATTGTCATGTACAGTATATTAAATTTATAATCTGAATAAAAAAATCACTTATAAGGCACTCAGAATCAGTATCTAGGGACACAGCTACTACATTTACATAATTTACACCACTGACGTGCCATTATTTCCTAATTATTTATGGCCAATTATCAATTGCTGGTCAATGCTTGGAATCAGTCACTATAATTATTTCCCTACGGCCTCTTGTTTAGATGCAACAGAGACGGTTTTATCATGCCTCAGCACAGCACCAACATATATATGTCCTCTGCAAAGTGATGCTAATTTTTTTGCTTACATACATGTGATTTTTCTTCAGCATGAGGGGGAAAAAATAAATTCAACAACAAACTCTAGAAGTTTTAAACCAGCTTTTTTTTTCTACTTTTGCCATGTAATCAAAACTCCTGTACAATTTTTTCCCCAGTAAAAATGAAAAACAAACAGCAAAGCTAATGTAGCAGGAGAATTGAGTTCAACAATAATGCGATCTTATTCTGTATCCCCTTCTCTTTTACATTTTTCCTTTCAGCACATTTTCATTTTTTCCTTTTGTATTTTACAAAAATAGACGAAATAATAGCTGATTTCTGCCCTCATATCTAGATTTCAGTTCCACTCAAATCAGTCCTAAAGCATGCAAACAAAAATCTGCATTTCAATTCCTAATGATTCCTCCTATTGTCTCATTGCTGCTACAACCTGTCAATCACTGCTGAAAAGTGCTAATCACTCCCAGAAATCCCGGTCTCAGACAAAAGTACCAGTCACCAAAAAAATAATACCAATTGGTCATGGATGGAAGGCAAATCTCACTGGGGATCTAACTGCACAATGGAGTTTATTAAGTCCATTTTGCTATAGTCTAGCTCTGCTAGCAGCATCCAACGGTTTCAGACTTCAATTTCAAAGTCAGCTAAAATCCACCAAAGTAACTTATATTCATTAGCTAGGCTTTAACTGAACTGCTGTGAAATCTCTTGGATGCAAGGGCCTTTAGTGTAAGTGGCAGCTTTCATTTTCAATTTAAGGAAAATAGATCTAAGTCTGATGTTAGATACTTCTTTCTTAATCAGTTTGCTTTTTACAGGCACTTAGTTCTTTACAAAGTTGTTTCTTTAACTAATTGTATACATCTTTGACTAATACTACACATGAAAGAATATCTTGCAGTTAATACACTGTACCTGACCAGTGCTCCTCTGTTCCAACATTCAACTTTAGTAGAAAGACGTAGTAATGATGAGTATATACCATGCATCATAAAGCAGTATTGCCTCAGGTCACAGAAACTGTATTTTATATTACAAAGGGGAAGTTGGCTAATTCAGTTGTCTTGACATCTAAACTGCTGCATCCTAAACCCCAGTTTTTTTAAAGCGTCAGTGCAGATTGAACTGTTTGCATTTAAAACTATAAACACAGACTGTGTTTTCCTGTTACATCAACTAAATACTTAAGTATGTTTGATCTTAATAAAGTATAATTAAGCAATATACAGTAATTACCTTTTAGAAATCCCTATAGTGATTATTACCTCTGGAGTTGACTAGAGTAGGCTAAGAATGTGTAATAATTGATTTCTATTGGTTATATGCATTCTACTTTCTAAATCTTAGAGAAGCAAAACACTTTAAATGAGTGAAAGTAAGGTTCATCTGGCTTTAGGTAGACACTAGTACTCTCAGGAACTTCTACAAAAGTTGCTGCTGAAGCTATGTTTACCAATTATTGCAATGGAAAGACCACCCCTGAAAAAAACTAACATTTACATTAAAATCTGTTTGCAGAGAGGCATAATTTGTGTATAGCTTTGTGCAATGTGTGTCCACCTGCTTGACGCAGTTGGATTTCAGTAGGTTTATAGCCTGCAATTCTGAACTCTTCTTGCTTCAACAGGAAGCCACAGCTCCCAGTCTTACAGTGTTCCTGTAGTTTGTAGTGCACTCAGTGCCTGTAGTGCTGGAGATGGGCCTCGTTCATTTCTTTCGGTTTTTTTACTCAATGTCCAATACCTAAAAAGTGTTTGGTTTTTTTTTCTTGTCTTTTGTAAACAGTTTATTTAGTTTAGGTGGCTTTCTCTTTATACAGTTAAAATACATAGCAAGTTTCAGCACAGTGACTGCAAAGCAGTATATATAGCTCCAAAAACACAGGTTCATCAATATACTTCTTGCATGACTACTGTGCCCATTCGTTTATATTTCTGATTTTAATACAAATAATAACGCAACTCAAACAACTGCACACATGGTGAATCAGGATGGGAAGCAAGCTTGCACTTCAGATCTGCTCACTTTGTGATACAAACCACTCTAGGCACATTAATTCAGAAGTACATTAATCCACAGTGCCACCTAGCCACCTGTGTATATTTAGTTTAAGTGTGACAAAAAGAAAAGCCTTCTAAACTCTAAAAACTGTTAACCCTCTCCCCTACCCCTCCCCTCTAGTTGCTGGATGTAGATGGAGTAGAATAATAATAAAAAAATAGCCCGACGTGTTTATAGCAACTGTTACTGACCTAAAGGAAACCTGCAAATCTTCACTACAGCTTGGTGTTACGCTGTTATTACTCCAAACAACATAAACTAGGATATTAGCTGCACTGAATTAAAATGAAGCATTCTATAAACACCTGCTTTGTTGCACAAAATTTGTTTCCCTGAAACATGGAACCTCATTCCCTCCCTTCTCTTCTTTTACCTTCTCTTCAGCTCTAGCCCTAGAACTAAATTAGATTTTACATTATGTTTATGTTGCAAGAACATTTCAAAGCTTCAGCAAGTATCTAATTTATTTTAGGTCTTATTATTGTAAAAATAATAAAGTCAGGCTAGCAGATATTAAAAGGCATCCTCCAAATATACATCTAATAGATATTCTCAACCAGTAATATTCCCACAGCAATTTTAATACATACCCAGAGTACACCAAACCTCTTTGACAGAATGCTCAAAGCACCATGTAGCTCCCAGCTCATGGTGTGACAGAAAGGAGTTGCTTTCAAAACTTTTCTCCTTTGACAGAAACCACACAATACTGCCTATCTTTTACAATTTGCACAGGAAAGGAAAGTAAGTATGCGAAGTGAAATGTCCCCAGGAGCTACCCAAAGCAAAGCCTGAGGTTGTTGTGGTCCCACGTAGTGAGAGGCAGAAGGTGCAGAAGTTTCTTTCCTAGCATATTTGTGTCTCTTCCAAGCCAGACAGCATATTGTTGAACATTAACTTAGGTAGCACAATTTAGTGTGAGACAGTGTGTTCACGGTACACTTGGAAGCCCTTCCAGCTACACTGGGTTTTGGCTGATGGGCATTTCCCTTTGCAGGTTTTTAGATGAGCTCTGTGGGGTTTGGAAGCTGAACAAGGCCAACTGACCCTAGGACTGAGAAGAGTCCCCCAAATGTCTGGGGAGACCTTTCTGTTCCCTTCATGTAACAGTCTATATCCAGCCTTTTTATATGTTAGCACTGATAAGATGTATCAGTGGATACATCCTGGAGTATTGTGCGCCCCACCTGGAGTATTGTGTCCAGTTCTGGGCTCCTTGGTTTAAAAAGGACAGGGATCTCCTGGAGAGAGTCCAAAGAAGGGCTACGAAGATGATTAGGGGCCTGGAGCATCTCCCCTATGAGGATAGGCTGAGTAAGTTGGGACTCTTCAGCCTTGAGAAGAGAAGACTTAGGGGGGACCTAATTACAGTCTATAATTATCTTAAGCAGGGGATGCAGGGGGAATCGGCCAGCCCCTTTTCAGTGCTCTGTGGGGACAGGACAAGGGGCAACGGCTGCAAGTTGGAGCACAGGAAGTTCCGCACCAACATGCGGAAGAACTTTTTCACAGTGAGGGTGACAGAGCACTGGAATAGGCTGCCCAGGGAGGTGGTGGAGTCTCCTTCTCTGGAGATGTTCAAGTCTCGTCTGGACACCTATCTGAGTGATATGTCCTAGGGAGCCTGCTTTGGCAGAGGGGTTGGACCCGATGATCTCTTGAGGTCGCTTCCAACCCCTACGATTCTATGATTCTATGAATGTGATCTCAGGGCAAAAGCTCTATTCATAAACCTTCCAGTTAACAACAGTTTCTTTAGAATCCCACTAATACCTAACGTTTAACATTTGCAAAACATCTGGTCTTTCAAGTGTACCTTTAAGGAAGCTGAATAAGGGAAATCACTCGGGTCCCTACTGCAGTTAAATCTGCCACCAGTCTCTAACCAATGCAAAAATAAAAGAAAAAAAAAAAAAAGAAATCCTGCTGCAAGCTCTACTCCTGATGGGCTTCCCATGCCTTCTGTCCCTGCTGAACGCCACTTTCCCATGTGCCTCAGCTCTGCTTCTCTATTATCCTTACCTATTGATTGATTATTTCCTATGTTTCTGCTCCTGCTGTTGTCCCAGCATTACCATTTGAAGGAAACGCTACTTCTATACTAACCACCTACTCCTGCTTTAATTCTTTGCTGCTCACAGGCCGCCACAGTTTAACTCAGGGCTCCTACACCCACAACTACATTGGGACCTCTGACTTGGCCCACCAGGCTAAACAAGGACCCATAGGCCAGTCTACTCTGAAAATGCCTCTGAATGTAATTCTACACATTACCCTGTATGCATTTAGCTAGACTTCTGCACAAAGATGCCACAGAGAGAAAGCCTGAGGTGGAAGAAAAAAAAAACCAAAACAACAACCCACATAGAAGAATCCCTTAAGATGTAATTTTTCCCACTTGTATACAGAGAATTTTTCACAATTATTCAATTTCATGAGCAGGACAAATGATCTATCCCCGCTTTTTAGCCCTTTTAAAGAAAGCAAGCTGATTTAAAAAAAAAAAAGGCACAAAAAAGCACACAATGTGCCAAAAGAAACCCCCAAAAACAAAACAAAAAAAAACCCATCAAGGAAGCCCCAAAGAGCAAAAGACAAAGAGAAGAGTTGTTTCTGTCACAGGATAAAATAGACAGTTCTTACTTCACAGTTTTCTTCTTAGTAAAATGACCAGTTTCCAATTTCCTCTTTTATATCAGACTTAGCGTGGTGCCAAGGGACTGCCTTTTTTTTTTGTGGGGTTTTTTTTAATTCTCTTAATATCCTATTTTGATTATTCTTTTGTTAACCTCATCCTGTTGTAACACATAGTACACATGACAATATGTCCTGATGCTCCTCTCCTCCCTTACTTCCTGAACATTTGCTTGCATCTTTTTCCTTAAGTTAAACACTTGATCCTGACAGCAATATAAATCTGAACTGATAGGCCAAAATATACTGAATATATTGACAAGAAAAAATGGAACAGAAAAATTACTTAACTGGTAAAAATTAAAGGACATACAGTAAGAGGACTTTAAAAAAAAATTTGAAGATAAATTTTTGAGGCAATCCTTCAGCATCATCAGCTTCACAACAAATTCTACTTTCTACCAACAGTTCAATCAATATAGAATGTGGAATATTTCTAAGGGTCCTGCCTGTTTCTGGTAGAATTAAAAAACATCAAAATTCAGAGTTTCTTTTGGATCTTAGTCTCACCCTTCCCAATGGAATGCCTGTCCTTTCTGTAACTTCAGGACCGGTTATGTCATATAAAAGTAAGTGTAGTGGGTTGAATGATGACTGACGCCTGATCCAAGACAATGGGGTAAGGACCCAGTGCCTGGTAGCCTTGTACTTTGACAGGCTTTTTCTCCTGGTGCCTGTTAGCTATTGTTTGATAACTACAGACTTCCCTTCCCACAGACCTCTCTGAACTCTGCTGTCTTTGAACAACACACGAAATACGAAGGAAAGTATTTACCAGCCAGTAATTACAAGCCACCCCTCATGTAAAGGTAACCAGTAATGAGGAATGTGCAAAGAATAGCTAGCACTGTCAAAAGAAAAAAAAAAAAGCAAGCTTGTAAAACGTAAAGCTATACAAAATGCCTTATAGACTTCTCCTGCAGTAACTGTATCAATTAACCATGCTAAAAGCCCTAACTCAGATGGGCACTGCACACAGCATGTCTGCCAGTGTTTTATTATCAAGTCCATTATGATGAGTTCTTGTCCTAGACAAAAGGAGAACAGAAAAAGAATTCAGGCTGACAAATTAGACTTGAAATCAGTTTCATTTACATAACGACTGGAAGTTCATTAATAACAGAGTTTTAATTATTCATGCTCTTGTTTCACTAGATACAGCAGTTTTCCCCCTGCTGTGCTGGATGTCTGGATTAGCTAAAATGAACCATAGCAAACTGATAGACTGCCCAGATTTCTTAAGTTCTTTACTGCTTTCAAACTACCAAGGAGAATACTCAGGGGTGGAGGAGTGGGAGAGGGCAAGGGGAAGGGAATAAACCCTTTCCCTTTAGCTAATATTGTAACATGCTGAAGAAGGAAATATTTGACTTTTACTTCGGGCACAAATTGATTTCATGAGAAGTCAGTCTCTAAATCCAAGAAGTTTGAGAAACAGATTCTAATTCTATATGGACTTGCCAACTTCTAGTTCTTTACTTAGACCACTTTATATCGGTAGCATCGACACTGGATATTTGTGTTTGGATAGCTGGGATGAGCAGAGAGTGTTCCTGGAGTATAACCACATTTCAGTCTCTTACAGAGTTGTTTGGCACCTATGCTAAAATCACATTGATTTCATAAATTCATTTTTTTCTCCAATTCTTCTGTGGGCTTTTGCTTTGTATGTGCTTCCTTGGGGGTTAGTTTTGGTTTTAAAATTACAGTGGAACAAAGAAGGTCAGAAGTTAATATATTTGGTATAGAAAAAAAATGAGATTACTGGGACCTTTGCAAAAAAATCATCAAAATGCAACAGTGAACGGACAGCTTTATCTTATAAGGATAAGTTTTTCCCATCACAGCATCTAACAAGTAACTCCCATTGACTTCAACATATCCTGCAGTGAAAGAATAGGACCCGTGGATTTTACATGACTATTTGCTATTCAGTGAAACCTGAGGGCCCTACTCGCCCGCTGCAGGATGCATGTAATACCCATTGAAATCAATGGGAATTACTCTTACGTCCTGCAGCACAACCAGGCCTCACAGCTACATGTCGTGAACTATGAACACTGGCAGGTGGACAAAGTGAGGGATGTATTTGAAGAATGATGCTTACTAAAAGCTGTAAGTTATACTTTGAAATTCTTTCTTTTTCCTCATATCATGTAACTAAGGCATGAGATCACAGGTCTTTTCTTCCAAAAGCTGAATTTTGCTGAAAACAAAGCAATAAGTGGAATAAAAACAATTTATGTTTGAAATTAAAGCAAACAAGTGATCTTTTAAACTTTTACTGTTCCGTGTTGCTTTTTGCTGGAAACACCAGTAGCTTTTTTGCTCACTTTCTCACTGTCCTTGAAAAATTAATATTATAGCAAAAAAAAAAAAGTTAAGAGGACAGAATGGCAGAGATGTAATAGACAGCTGGATCGTGTTTGCTCCGGTACTTTTTTAGGAGCTTTTTGTCTTACACTGCTGTGAGGGACAATGAGGAGAGGTTTCGTTTGTGTACAGTTCAGGTACAAGTATTCAGCCATATAAGTCTTGCCAATATGTTGCATCTTCAAATTCTCTTTATTGGTAGATAGTATGCACATCTTGTACATCATGTCCATAATAAAGGCCACTGAATAATGTGCAATTTTTAAATGGAATTACAAACTGAGAAGAAGGAGAAAAAATAAGATTGGAAGTCAGTAGATTTAGACTACATTCCAGCTGTATAGCTGGCTCTCATCAAATAGCCTACTAGTTGACCCAGGCCTAAACCATAAATTCCTCAGCCATGCTGATGGCTAAGGAATACATTCATATATAATTATTCTTAGAAATTGTTCTGCAGGGATGGACAAAAATTCTGGGAGTCACTGTTTACCACTGGAGTGCTCCAGACTGACCTTCCAGGAAACAGGTTACAATATTTTCCTGACTGATCAGTTTACTCCATGAATATACTCTTCACTCAAGTTATAGTGATGAAAACAGTAAAAATCTGAAATGAAGAGAGCTACTAAATTTCTGTTTGAGAAGATTTGGTTGATGTGGACAATTTCCTATCAGCCTGAGAGTGACAACAGTAACATATAAAGGCATGAGGGGTGTATGGATGCATTAACCGTGTAATGTGTTTTCGATTGGACTTTGCAAGAATAATGTGAGTTTCTTACTGCCAGCTCCAAATTTAAGTTGTTCATAAAGAAGCTAGTGCTAACCTGGCAGACTTGATAGGGTCTAGTGCAAAAAGAGGTCTGCTTACCTCAGAGGCTTTGATCTCCCCAGAAATTTGTTGAAAAGTGACCAAGGTTATTCCAATTTAGTCTATGAATACATGTAATTCTTATTCTTGCCAAGCTCCCAGACATATGATGTCTCTCACATTCCTATGGGAGATCCCATGTTTCTAACCATTCTTCTAATCTTTTAGGAAGCATACCAGGCAGTTCCCATTGCACAGATGGCATGTAGTGCCTGACTGAACTAGCAGACTTGGTGCTGTCTCAATGCCTTTTACTGGCGGCAAGAAATGATTGAATAGCTCTGATTGATACTCTTAGTACTAGCTGGACAATCTGCCTTGCTATGTTTAATCCACAGACCATGTGGCTGCTGGGAGACACTTTTTTTAACAGCTTTCTGATAATTTACAAGGGCCGCTTTTTTGAGAAATTATCTTTCCTGGTTTTAACATGTTGCTGTCTCTACACGTTCTTCGTCTATCACAGGATTTTCTAAAACCAACCAAACAACAAAACCCGTCCCTTGTATCTCAGTGTTTATTTTCAGTTGTTTTGAAGTTTTAGAATATAACTCAGCAGTGCAAAATCCTGGAAAATAACTTAGTGAAAAAGTGTCACAAATGCAGTCATGAAAAAAAATATGGATACACATATCACCTCCTTGTCACTGACAGATCACATTGCTGAAAAACTTAACGAGAGATAGAAGCTTTAAACAGCACATTAGAGCAAATTAAACAAACTGAAGGACTCCCAGATTGTTGTTTTGGCCCACATTTTCAAAAATCCTAAATTAAAACCTAGGCAAGACTTGACTGTCTGAGGCCTTAAGCTTAGACATAGAGCCCTTAATTTTTTACAGAAGAAATTAAAGATGAAATCACCTAACTTCAATCCCTTCTTTTTCAAAAAAGTGACGTACAACCACCTTTTTGAACCTGTCAGACCTAATAGTTTCCTTTAAATCAAGTCAGAAATTCAATCCCATTTGGCCTACTGCACAGTATGTGATACAGCGAACACACATTTTTCCACACAGCTAATAGGAGAATTATGTACTGCCTTTTCTTCAAGGAGGATACTGGGGTAGAGGGGAAGAGACAAAAGAAAGTTGTTTTTCAGATCTAATCTTTGTTATCTCAGTTTTCCACATTTACAGTCCTCATGGTCTTACCTGCTCTCACCAGGTAATTTCCAGTTATTCACTAGTTTCCTTTAGCCTCAATACGGAAATCTTCAAGTAAGGTTAGTGCAGAAGATTAAGACTGCATTAAGATTAAGTCTGAAATGTTCTGCTACCAATTAGCCCTCTAGTATTTCTGTAAGCCTTGAATTTTTGATGCGATCAATGACACCAAGTGGAGCCATCTTCTGTGGAGTGGTTATTAAAGATATAAAAATCAATACAAAGATGATACTTGGAAATCTATATCACAAGATAATGAATCACCATGAGAGCCAGCTAAGAAGGAATGTCAGCAAACCAAACAGAAGGTTTGTGCATAACAAATTATTTGATGCTAGTAGAGTTTAAGCTAAATTTTACATGAGACAGAAGTCTTCAGGCAACACTTAGGATACATTTGCATGGCAAGGTTTTAATGAGATGAAGACACAAGACCAGCCATGCACAGGGGTTTTTGTGCATTAAAGAGAGACAGAAGGAGTGAGAGATGATTAAGACATATGGGATTAAGACAATAATGCTATAATTTGACTTTAATGACAAAACAGCATCAAAAACTTTCTCTGTCAGTAATCCTCATTCAATTTCTTTTAAATGAAACATTATTTGCCTGCACCTTAAGTGCTGATTGTTATTGGAGTTGTGTATTGGAGCTTCACAGGATACTCCAAATTTAATTTGAACTAGGGATTGATTTAGTTGGCTTCAAAGCCAGGTTTTCCTTTCCAAAATTGAACTAGTGCATGACTTTGCAAGTTCATTTGGGTTTACTGCTTGACACAATTGTATGAGACTTTACAGCATTTATGGTACGTTTTGCCCTGCTGATCTCTTGTTCACTCACACGTACAGACACATATAGAGACAGAACTATTAAAACAACACTCTTGCTGCCCACCCCTGCCTTTTCCCTGGGAAATATGTTCCTCACTGAAAGCCACTGATTCAAAAGGCTCACACAGTTCAAATCCATATTATATGGAAAATATAATAACTTTGAACTTATGATTTATCAATTAGAAGGCTCTTAAGAGCATTTTCTTATCATTAGTTATGCTATAACTTTTCTGAATGCTGAGAACAGCACATTCTCATTTTGCAGATCACTCATGTTACTGAGGGATGTAAAAACCCAAACGAACATTAAGATGCAATGAGATTTTAGGCAATTGGAAAATCTGAATTTTCTTCAGTTGTAGGACATTCATCTGCTAATTGTCTATCGTGTCTATTTAAACAGTAAAATCTTTAGGATACAGACAGATTACTACGATTGAGTCTCAACCAGGGCCTCTGAACGCTAATGGGATTCAAATGAATGATTTTAATTAAAAATCAGCTAACAGTATCCTATAGGAAGTCTAGAAGATCCAGAATGACAAGTCCTATAATGCATTTTATTCTGTTGTAGCTACAAAGCCAATCTTATTCGAGCATGCATATAGCTTTCCTCCAACTTGTTTTGTATATTTTTTACCAAACCGAACATATTCATTTTTAGACTCCATATTCCCTTTCAAGGGTTATTTGCTCTTATTCAGTAGGATTAGGGCATTTTGAACACACCTATTGTGGTACAACAACAAATGCTTCTGTTTCCTTTTTTTCCTAGGCACACATAGCTTTCACATTTGCAGCTGGTAAGTAGCAACACTCACAGATAATCATGCTCACAATCACAGCTTATTGTGCTTTTAACAGGACACTAAATGCAAGCCCGTTATTCTTTGTTAATCAGTAACTGTTGGTTAACAGCCCCTAGATACTTTTTTTTCCCCCCAATTTTTTAGTGTGCAATTTCTCACCTACGCCACCCCTCACTCCAAATCAAGAGAATAAAACAGCAGCTCAGATGCTTAACATGGCACATGCATACTGACAAAGGTTGCATCTTTTGAGGATTAGCCTTTTGTCCTGTAAGAAAGAGTAACTGAAACATTACAGTAACTCTACTGCTGTCTGCTAGAGGTTGGCTGGCAAGTTAGTGAATCAACTATCCAGTTGCACGGCAAAGCTACTTCAAAACCCAGTGCAGAAATAAAGAAGAGCCATGACATACTTCGTGCAGTTTTCACCAGTCATTGCAGTTTTGACTTAATTTGTTTCCCTCCCTCTTTGCATCTTGACTCTTTGAAGGCAAATGAACCATTCGGTGTCACAAAACAAGGAGAACTAGAACAGCCTTCAGTAAAAACAAAAACTAACGGAAAAAGCAGATCTTTTGCAGGCAACATTTCACATGGCTCAAAACGTCTTTGCTGCTGTTTAAATTCTGCAGCCCTGCGATTGTTCTGACACCTCTTTATTGTTCCTTTTA
Organism: Zapornia atra; assembly: GCA_013400835.1. Lineage (NCBI taxonomy): Eukaryota > Metazoa > Chordata > Aves > Gruiformes > Rallidae > Zapornia > Zapornia atra. The sequence continues at coordinate 20,945 of VZTU01006999.1, forward strand.
AGTGCAAATGCCTAGGTAGCATCACTATAAATGAAACAGTAGTGTTCACAGATTGCATTCAACGGCTGTTAGAGCTTCCTCTCCTTCATCTGCACAATTTGCATCTATTACAGGCTCAGGAATATAGCTTTTGCCGCTTCTCGGTGGCCTCAGAAGGGCACAAGATTCCCCCCCCAAACAACGGCAGTGAGGTTGCGCTTTAAAGCCCTTCCTAGAGGCAGCCCAGCTATGCTGCTTACTGAAGAATGGGAGGAGGGAAAGAACCTGGTACTGCGAACACTTTGCACATCATAGTGATGTCCTTCAATGTAAGTTCTCTGAATGATCCCATCTTGTGATATCCACCACAAAATTTAGAGTGTTTAATTTGAATTGCTAATAAAGATGCAGAGCCCTAGTCTAAGACGGTAGCACAGGCATTCACGGCCTCCTGAGCATGGCTCTGAGGGGTTTTGCAAAGCGATTTGTGCAGTAGTCTGCCTCTGGGGTGCAAGAAAGAGGTGGGTGAATACATTTCGTACCTGTGAAATTCACATTTCTTTCACAGCACCGCAGGGAAAAAGAGTGTATGGGGAACAGACTGTATCATCTCTCTTAATTCGTTATTATCAGTTATGTGCTGAGAATATTTTAACAAGGGGTTTCTTCAAAAATTAACCACTATGGCCTGAGATAAACCCCTGGATGGAAGCAGGGAAGTGTTTTCATGCAGAACAAAATAAGACGCAGGAGATGCTCTGTATTTACTTTCCAATTGCTCAAACCAAGAGGAGAGACAACCACTCTTAACAATCAAATATACAAAGTGCATAATCTGCCTATTTATTTCTGAGAAAATTATATTTTGATGATTTGTTCTCCTTGGATAGATAAAGTTTTGTAGATGAGATCCACCTTTGTGTCTTTGTAGAAATGTTTCCAGTAATTGACATGCATACATAGAATGGCACATTCTGAACACTAAAATACTGTAACGCGGAGTCTTTCAGGGAAGAAACGTGTGGTACTTATGTTTAGTACTTTGAGTAGGCCTGATTTAGGAAGAGACACATTTAGATATGGTACCTGTTATAACCAAGCTAGAGGTGATTGCATATTGAACATGTTTTTATTATTATCAAACAAGTCCAACGTTTCAGTACAGTCACACTACAGCATGTGATGCCATTGATGTCCAGGCAATACACACAATCACTGTCTTCTGTCATGAGACTCCACTATTACTGTATTCACATAAAGTGGAAGCAAAAAGACTACTGCTATTACTAATTTTTTTTGTTGTTATGTGTTTTAGGAATCAGAATATAAGCCAAAGCCAGGAGACTAGGCCCCCCTGCTGATCAACTAAAACACTAAGTTATCATATGCTTTATCTCTGTGACAATGCAATGGGATTATAATATTTTATCGTGTTTTACTAGCAAGGCATAATTGTACACAGACTCTCCATGGAGCACACAAATACTGAGACTCAGAATTTGAAAAAAGGAGCTAGGTGTATGAAAAGAATTTTTCTTCCACTCTAATCAATAGAATGAAAATCTGAAGAATCACTGACACAACATCTTTCATACTCTCATTCTTTTTCTAAATAGAGAACATATTTCACTTACAGAAGCAAACTATTATAAATGTAGTTGGACGCTGCATTATCTGTCCTTTGTATCCCAGTCATCTGCTTAAAATCTTTCTCTTTGCAATATTTTTTTCTTTTAAAAGAACTAGGTACAATCTCTTCAACAACCATAAGAACTTGTAATCAAATACTCCATTTGCATATCTAGCTGTCATGCAATACAAGAGTAAACCTCTCTTTAAACACATAACACATTTTTCTGACGACAGATACATATTTTAAATGTTATGTTCCATAGTTAAAGGGAGATGAGATTTTATCACATAACCTACAACAAAAATATCTTGGAAAGGGCTAACCTCACTAGTTACTTACATTTCTATTTTAAAGTGACACTTGTCTATTACTGCCTTAAACACCTTGCAGCATGACTTCAGAATCCCACTATAGATATACTATCAAATGTATTATTATTCTCCTGTAAATTTGAGCTATATACAGAGAAATGCAAATCACAATGCCTCTAAACTAGGCCGTGACTATACAAAAAAACAGATTTTCAGCCACTCTAAGAACCTGTCAATTAATTTTCAGCTACACGATTTGTATACCTAGCACAAAATTAATTTATCTAACATACTTTGACTCTCCAAACAAACGTACATGAAGACAGGTGACTTTTTTTGTATTAGAACAACACAAGTCTTTCAGATGAAGTTGCAGCATGATGTTATTAGCATTCAAAGGAAAGTGAGTACCACTTGAAGCTATTAAATATCACAAACTCTGCAAAGCCTACCCTTGCCGCTAAACTCACTTGTTTCCCAGTTGTACCTGCCCAATGACTTAGCAGTTGTCCATTAATACTAGAAAACAGGAGTTGTGTGCAGATACTGCAGAAGTTGTAAAACAAGCACAGTATATGTTTATGTATACAGACAAATTTCATGTTCATATTCCTCAGAATTTCCCACTAAAACTGTATTTGAATCAAGGTAATTAAATTAGACCACTGGTAGAACTCCAGGAGAGATTAGCTCAATCAGACAGAAAAATACCAATAGCTTCATTGACATTCGGTTGCACCCTTCCAGACAGGGAGGCGAATACAGAATAAACAGATGCAAGCAGGAAGATAACTGCTTGGCAAAACCTTGACACAAGAGCACAGTAGCCAGCTAAGTACAATCATCCAAGTAGGATGGGGAGCACAAAAAACCAGTTCATTAGGAACCCCTGCAAGGCTTTTCAGTCTCACGTGGCACCCTTTTCAGCCCCTTGACACTAAACACCAAATGCTACTGGCCTCTCTCAAAAGCAGCATTTTTAAAAAATTGTCTCCGTGGCTGTACAAGCAGTGCCAGGAATCACCCCTCTCACTTGCCTCATGCTTCCCACCACCTGGTGCTGGCAAAGATCCCTTCGGCTGGCAAGGCAGTGGGACTTTATTTTTCCTTGTAGCTCTTTTGTAAAGGCTACAATGTGGATCGTTGTCTCCTTACGTATAATTAAGTGCTTAAGTGGCAGCATGTCATGCTGCAATGTTGGGATCTGAGCCTGGGTCCTGAGCTACCTTACAGGATCAGAGGGCTGACAGACAGCATTGTATTGATTAGCAGTGGTGAAGATCGCCAAAGATAGAGTAAATTCAGCTAGGGGATAAATGCATGTGCAAAATTTGAAGGAATCTACCTTCATCCGAACTTAATCAGAAATACTTTAAGAAAAGGATAAAAGGAAACAGAGATGAAGATGCCACCAAATTAAGTCTGCCAGAGTAGGACCTCCAATCCCTTATGGGTCTCTTACCCAAGATTAGGTGTCATCATGCCCAGATTCAGGTGACGTCCCTGGAGTGCTGTAGCCTGCAAAGTACAAAATATTAGTGGATTTAATACACAAACTTTACAAACATTTAAAAAGCAAAACATGATAAACTTAGTCACATCTATGGCCAGAAATGAATCAGTATTTATCTAGCAAAGGGAAAGATGTGGGGGACTTTTTGTTGATTAGTGAACCTTGAGGAGCACCAGAGTGGTGTTGCAGGAAGGAAGGAAGAAAAAGGTGGCCGAATGGATCTAGGACCTCAGTTTGGTGCCTGAGAACATGCGAAAAAACTGCTGAATCCCATGTAGCAGTGGAAGGGGGTTAATAAAAAAAACAAACAAAAAAACCCTCCAAACCCACAAGAAACCCCCCTCAAAACCCCAACTAGCCAAATCCATTCTTAATCTTCAACAATTAGCTATTTGAAGAGACCCTTGTAGCCACCTGCTTGTATTGATCATGAAAATGAATGTTATTTGATAGAAGGCTGATACTGCCATTAAAATTGAGTAAAAAATTCAGAGGGAAAGTAGTAGCCTTTGGAGACTCAAAGACAGGTCTGAATTCTTCCTCAAGCATGGATCCAGTGAGAAAGACAAAGGGGTTATTTTGATTTGCACACCACTGCTTTCTTTCATGTTTTTTTTTTTTGTGTGGCATGTGCTCCTTTAAAAGGAGCAGGCTCTCAGCTTACCATGGGACCCCATTGTTTTCTATCTGTGGTTCAAAGAAACCTCCCAAAATATGTTCAGTTTCTCTTAAATTTCAGAGTGGTGTCCAATAGTCAGATGCAAATGCGTTCAAAGTGATGTTAGTGCAGATTTAAAACCCTCATCACTTGCTGTGAAACAAAACACAGTGAAATCCTTCTCCTCATCATCATTTGTGAAATTCTGGTCAAGCCTTACTTTCAACTGTCCTCATTCAAACCTGGAGATGTTCTTTTGAAATCACAGACAATGTTCGATTCCCAGCTAAAGCAAGCAAGCAAATTTCCACTGGATTCAGTGAAGTTACTTCAGGATTTGGCTTTGAGGTTAAGCTCATTGTTCCACAGGCTTAGCTGAGAGCACAGTATTCCCATCCCTACATAATCTTCCCATCCACTGCCCACTCCTACTTTCTCCTTTACTTGCTTCTGGTATTTGATCATAGCCTCAGACTTATTCTTTGCCAAATGAAGCAGACAAGTGTATCCTCATTCATTTTTGTTATTTTAAGCATTTTTCATCTTATCTGCGAGTCTGTTAAATATTATTATTATTAAAGTGATTTGCATGTGTCTGGGAGCCAAGGAATATTTTCCATTCTTTCATACATTTCTGATCTGATCAAAAATACTTTATTAGGAGAAATTATTACATGAGGGCTATGGGGGAGGGGGGGAGTGTGAAATTGGTGTTATTAATAACTGAGTACTCAAGGAATCCTCCAGCCTAAATTGGCTACAAGAATTTGATTTTAGGCAGAGACAGAAGATCTTTAATATTATCAAAGGAGAGAAAAAGAGAATAACAGCTTTGCAGCAAAAAACAAACATATGAACAAAAGCTTATTTTGGAATTGATACCCAGAGCAGTAAATGAGAAACTAAATCAAGCTCATAGCTAAGACAGGAGTTCTATTCTTGGATCAGTTTTGATCACTGTGCAGCCTCAAGAAACCTCTTTAATATCTGTATCTAATGGATCAAATTGAGATATTGATACTATCTTCTTTAAAGAGCTTTGACATCCTTGATGCTAAGTATTATTATGGCATGGTCTGTGGCATGGTTTTTGAAAGGAAAAGCTGCTAGTTTCAAGCAAAGAAGTAGCATATGTTCAGCTTAGAATTCAAATGTATTTATAACTGAACGCTAATGGCAATGTCATTTATTCAATTAACCATCCTGCAATAGGCAGAGGCAATCAATTTTAAAATAGCTTTATTGTTACTGTACAGAGAAAAGGGAGTGAAAAGGTAGGTAAGATTCATCAAGAGTTGCAGTGTACCATAAGGTGGTGAATGCTGCCCTCTGGCTCAGGTTGGCTATGGTCACTCTTTGGAAATGGTCTCTTTAGAGTGTGGGAGAGACAGAAAACATTGGGGTACAACAATTTTCCTTAATACTTTAGTCTGTAATAGTTTAATGAAAAGTGTAAATGCTTAAACAAGTATCATGTTAGAAAGAAATTTCCTCAAGGATTAAAGGTTGTAGTTATTTAAAAAATATGTTTTTCAAATATCTGCAACACAGAACAGGAGCTATTTTCTTTTATGTATCTTTATCTTGAATGGGCTGTATAAGAGAGTCATGTCAGCATTGAACTTACAGGCCCATAGAGGACAGTTTCTTTTACAATGATTTTTTTTTAATGATTTGAGAATACATATAACTTATTTCAATGTTTTACTTTACAGTTTTAGGCAAGATTTAATTAAAAAGGAAAAGCACAGCATTCTTTATCCATTCCTACAGCGGAGGAAAGCTTAGTCCTTTTCACTGCAAGGCAGGGCGATTGAGATGTTTATGTCTGCAGCTTAAACATAACAGCTTTAGAATCTGCTAAAGATTATACTTCCATTATTCTTCTCTAAATACACTATTGCTTTTTAAAAACCACGTGTGAACAAGTTTTAAGAAATAGAACACAATGATTTTATTGTGCTCGTTCTCCTAGAAACTGGGGACCACCTTTCCCCTTACCAGTTGTACCTTCCATTACGCTGCCTGCACCCTTTGCAGTAGTTGGAAACAAGGGAAAATCTCTCTCACTTTTTAAAGTGAGGGACAAATTATTTCTATTACTGAAGTTAAACAGGCACTGCTTCATTGCCACTCTCCCCAAACAAAGTATGCCCCACTGGAAGCCCAGAGCCTACCTGCCTTGCTGATTGCTTTTCTGGCATGTTGATTCCAGCAAAGAAGCATTAGACCTGGTGTCCTTCTCAGTGCAAGGCTCAGTTCTATTCTCCTACCTCCTGCCGCCTAAAATTCAGCNGAGATGGCTACAGGCTACAAATTCAATCCAGATATATAGCAAGTAGGATTTTCTCCCTCCCCCTGCCCCACACAACTCTTTTATAAGACCAATACGGTACAACCATTCTGATATGGTAGCATTTTATAACCATCTTGCACTCCTGTGAAGGACTATACAGAGTTTAGGACAATAGGAAATCCAGCCCCGTGACTAAGTCCTAAAGCTCATCTTTTTAGAATAGAAGCTGGAAGGGAGACTGGATGCCTGTCTCTCAAGAAGATAAAATGCAGTGTTCTGAATACAAGACAGTATTTCTCCTGGGATTGTTTCATTTTGGGTAAGAAAGCAGTACTCTCTTTCCATAGCTGAAGTGAAAATTTTGTTTGTCTTAAGGGAGAAAGTTCAGAGCAGCTTTGGGAACAGCCATCTTGGAATCAAATTGCAAATAGAAAGCAGAAATTGGTAGGGCTTTTTGCTCACTGATTGTACATACTGACATAGCAGTAATTTTAAAAAACAACTTTGGTATATTAAAAGAAAAAGGAAATCCAAAGCAAGTGTTCAAAGGAGGATTTTTAGAACCTATGAATACAATATGTGGAATCAGGTAGGGAGGGCAAAATACTGTGGGAAACCTCATGTGCTCTCAGCTGCTCTTAACAGTAAAATTTACACTGAAGGAGTCCTAAGAATTCTTTCCTGTAACAATAAGAAAAAAAAAGTCATGGCAACTTGCAAATCTTCTAGCTTAGGACTTAATTTCTGAAAAAGGAAAAAGTTACGCTAATTCCCTATCCCTGTAAAGGAGGAGATACAGAAAAGCTTTTAGCATGCAAGCTACCTCTTTTCCTTATTTGCTCAGCAGGGGATATTTAGAATCAAGTGGAAATTACTGCAAGTGAATCTGAGTTTTTCAGCAACAGAAGTGGCTGTTTTGGTACCTTAATTTCCACATCTTTTGCCACTAACATGGCTTTTGAGAAGGAGAGGACCTGTTTTGAAAGAAGCCAGGTAACTAGAACCGACGGGAAGATAGAAAATCCTTTTTGCACCAACACTGGTTTTGAAACTTCTACTTGCCCCGCTTTGAGTTGAAGCCTCGAAAAGCTCATAAAAAGTCTTTAGAACATTTGCAAGACCAAAATAGTATTAAAATGGTTGTTTTGAGACTCACTGTAGCTTGCTAGGTATGCTCTATTATGACCAGAGTTTTCACACTGAATTTGATGGGACTTAAAGCTGAAGCTAGGGTCGTATGTTTCCCAGACCAGGGCCTTAGCCCACAGAACATAAGTCTCTACAGTTTGATAGAGGTGTTTTGGATTCTTTAAGGAAACAGCATGCTTTGGCCTACTCTGCATGTGACAGAGAAGTCCTCATTTCAAGTTTTTCCCCAGTGATGTAGTCAAAAATTCAAGTGAGTGCTGTTGGTATGGAAGGACCACTGGGACTTTTAAGCTGCTGTGATCTTTGAAAGATCACTAAGTGTGCACAGCCTCATTAGGCCAAATTGATTAAAGGTGTCCTAGGAGTTTTGGGGGCTATATACTGTAAAGTCTCTCCCTTGTCTTCTCCATCTTACCAGATGTCTTCTCAAATGCCTCAAAATGTGTAGTTCTGTCCCTCCACTTCTTCCCCCTTCACAGATGTTTTCCTCCTGAAAAGCACAGGCTTCCTCTGCTCCCTAGCTTATTTCTCCTGTGCAAGAGCATCTATTCACTTATTAATGTGTCTCCAATTTCTGAGAAAAGAGATCAGTGGGAAAGTGTTGACACACAGTCAACAGAGTTAAAGGCCTTAATCTGAATCTGGAGCTAAATTATGAAAGTGCTGCTGGGCTTACTGTGCTTACATCTGAAGCCAGACCTGCACAATTTGCTTCTCTGATGGTGCAGCAAAACTCAGTCTCTGGGGGACTTCCACTTTTGTATAAAGACACTCCTGTACTTCCACCTGTGAGGACAGAGCTACTGAGCCCTACAATGGAAGAGAAAGAAGGTACAGAAGACTCACTGCAAAGCATTTTGGTTTTTCATCCTGTCCCTTCCAGCCTCAGCATTTCCCTGAACTTTTTTCTTGGTGGAGGTCCCAGCTGAATGGGACTATGATATTGATGCAGCAATTTCCAGAAGCAAAATATAATGACAATGAAGGAAATATTTTTACATTTTGCCTTTACACTCCAGTTCAGTATTTTCTGATCTTTTAAGTCCCCCATCATAATTTTTAATGGAACATTGCTAGAAAATCCTTATTTGTAGTATATTTACTTCTTATTTAGTACTTTTTACTTCTCACTTATTTAGTAGAATAACTGGCTCTCAAGGAAGAGTGATGGAAAGTCCTGTTGCCATGAGAGTTGGTATCTTTTCCCACTCCTCATAGTAAATATTTCACTGCCGACTTGACAGTTTCAGAGCCATGAATGCACAAAAATCATGTAGTTGCAATTTTTCAAAGGATCTCAGTGGCAAGGACCTCAGCTTCTTCCAACCAATTTACCAGAAAACATTCCAATATATTTTTCCATTTACTTGAATGTGGAGATATGTTGCACAGCACACAGTCTAAACCTCGCGCTTCCCTGATGAAAATGGGAGGACTTGTGCTGGTCACAGTGGACATAGAAGAAACAAAGTGAAAAAGATATGCTAAATAAAAAGCCTGCTTGGTTCTTGGTGATTTCAGAAACTGCAGATCTCTCTCATCACCTGTGAAACTTTTCATGAAGGCAGCAGCAGCTCCTTTGCTCAGAGTGACAATACCCACACAATTTAACTTACCACATCTCACATTTCATTTACATCAGAGCAGAACAAGCGACCACTAGAAAACTATCTATCAAATGTAAAATGTTTCATTTAGAGAGGGAAGAACTTCAGATATATTTCAGTAAGGATGCTTGTGGATTGTATAGGGGTAACTGTTTCTCCTCCAACTTTAAAAAGTAACTGTTCTTCCCTTTGTTCTAAGTAATCTCCAATTTTTCTGAGTGATTTTGCAATAAGAATCTGGATACATTCCCAAATTTAAAAAAAAAAAAATAGTGAATCAGACAGAAAAATAAAGACTACATCTGCTAATGAGTATCACTAAAAGGTACAATTACTATGAATTTTCAAATGCAAGTCTCCTTCCATCCTCATGAAAACCAAAACCCTGACATAAAAGCAGAGCTCTGAAACAGCTGGGTATCTTGAATCTGATATGAACTTTATCTTTCAGAAAGATATGCTGCACATCTTATAGCTAAAGACACAGCTTTAATTTTCAAACCATGGAGAGGAGAGGACACATAGGGAGAATTCCTCATTACTGTGTCAAGGGAAACTGAGAACATTTGCTTAGACTCCCAATAGGGGTAGGAAGACACGTTGAAAATACTGAAAGTTGGATGTTAATAATAGATACCGTAGTCCTTTTATGAGTTTTTATTTTCAAAACATGCATACCCAAAGTAAGAGTTCAGGCCTTAAAGTGATGTTCAAGGGTATACTTTGAAATGGGAATACTATGTGAGTAGATGACATTTACACCATCTAAATTAGAAGAAAGAAATTAAAATGAGTTTATACCTGAAGTGAAAAAAATAAGCTAATCATGTAAATGCAAAGTTATTTATGCATCAATGTCTGGGCAAAAGAATGCAGTAAACGACAGCTTGATAACAAAGACAGAACAACTGGGCTTGAAAGAAAACACCAAGGTCTGTAGGAGAGAGGAAAGAAGGGAGAGACAGTCACCTGTTTGATGTGACATTATATCTGCAGTGGCCCAGGAACACTTGGCTGAAAACCAAGAACAAGATCCTTTCAGCAAGATGCTAAGGGCTGACTGACAGCTGACTGGGTTGAGAAAAAAAAAAAGACGATAATTATAGTAAGTATAGCAACATACATTAATTATAGTTTTCACACTCATAATACCCATCTTAATCATTATCTTTGGATCAGTATCTAATTAATACTTCTGGACCAGGCCTTGCATGATGGTAATAATACTTTTAACATAATTTTCATTTGAATTCTTCTTAATGTTTTCTTTGTCTGGTTTCTCTGCCTTAATCCACATTAACTTTGCTTTTATGTAGTGCCCCTGGCAGAGTTTTTGAGACTCATAGCACAGAGTCCATGACAATTGTGCAATACTGCTGAAAGGTCAGTTGTACCCTTTTATTTTTTTCTTTTTTTTTTGGGGTGGGTG
>VZTU01007008.1:0-18613 GCA_013400835.1 Zapornia atra
GCTGATGGAGCCCAGGATACCAAAGGATTGCTTCCTGCTTTGCCTGAGTGTCTTACTGGAGGTTCAGGCTCTTCGCTTACGTGAACTTCCTGGAGATCTGGGTTCAGATCACGCACAGATCCAGCTCATCACTATCTATTTAACCCATACATTTTAATAACAACTTCACCTTTGGCCACAGTAGCTCACAGTGTTTCAATGTCAATCACACTTAAACCCTTCCCTGAATAACCTCCTGCTAAAGGTGTAGGTCTAGTGCATGCACCAACACACAGACAAGGAAAAATGGCTCCTACATTAAAAACTAAGTCTACATCCAAAGAATTCTTTCCTTCCATAGTTAAAGACTCCTAATGGCTGTTTCTCTGATTATGTCTGCAGTTGCTGTTAGGGTTACTGATGACCTGGAATGCTGATGGATATGGCATGACAGCAAAGAGAATCCTTCTCTTACACAGAGCCAGAAGGCACCGAGCATATCCACACCCTGAGTGCTCAGGGTGTTTGATGACCACATCACGTGGGGGATCCTGGCAGAGGGCAAGGGAAACACTAGTGCCAAGAGTGCACTAACATCAAAGCAGAGGAGGCAGCCTTACAATAGGTGGTTTCAGAGCCAAAAGACTAAGAGTCTTTTTCCCACCTGCACCTCTTTTCCAGGCTCATGTGGAGCTATACTGGGTCTTCTTGCACTTTTGGCTAAAATGAATGCTTTGTGACCCAGTTTCTTACCTTTGATGCACCCCTCCTTGTCCTTTTTGTCAATGAGCAGGTAACGGGGAGAGTCTGGGAAGAAGGGGAGGGTGAGAAGCTGAATGAGGGCGGGAAGCGCGTTGGCTGCCATGAGAATAGGCCAGAGGGCATCTACCCCGAGAACTTCTCTGAAATGCAACCAGCAGAGCAAGAGATGAGAAACCAAGTGCACTGGCCATGTGAGGACACACAGACACAGGGTGGTCTCTGGCCTCACTGCATGTGTCCTGGCAGCACGCACCAAGAAGTCTCCAACACTTCTTGGACCAGAAAAGGACACTCTCAGTGGGAGAGCAGAGTGCTGCAGAGCTGCCTGCAGCACAGGAATTACAGCACAGCCACCGTTGCTCAGCAGTGAGTGCAGCCAGGCTGACTGTGTCCTCCTGCAACACCCAAGGGACACAGGGACCAAGTGTCCCTCCTGCACAAGTGCTGAACAACCTGCAGCAGCTCATCCCTCTCCTTCTGATCCAGTGTCTCAAGTTGCAATTACAACAAGATCCACAGGTTATCGGCCTGGTACTGAGTGTCCTGAGTAGCAGCTTTGAGAATACTGTGTGCCCAGGGAACAGGACAGACCATCTATGGCACAGGAGAGGCAGGAGGGGCCTATGCTGGAGGGAATGGATCCACCACAGGGTTCTGGTTTTATGTGTGTGTTTATGTGAGTGGCTGTGCCAGTTTGGGTGCATTTTCAAGGAAGTTTGGATGGAACTGAAGTCCCCTGCTCTTTCTAAAGAAATCAAAAGTAAAGGTTGGTTCTTATAAAAGATTGATTTCTTTCAAACCCAATGAAATCTGTTAAAGGTTTTTATTACCTGTATTTTGATCTGTCTTTGCTAGGAAGCAACACTGTTCTGCAGGATTAACTATTTTGTGTGATTTCTGTTTCCCACTCACGTAAGGCAGGAATTTGGGCTGAGCTAATTCAGTCTGGCTGCTTAGGGTACCCTGAAAATGTGTCTCAAAGTAGTTGCTGATTTGCCTATCCCTTTGGTGTGCACTGATATATACATATATATTATAACAGAATAAATGAAGAGGGCATCAGACCCCCCTTACCTGAGACCCAGAGCAAATCCTACAAACTTTCCAGTGGCAATGGCAGTGGAAGCTGTTATGGCGATCAGCCCGCGGAGCTTCCGTGGGGCACATTCCCCAGCATACATGAGATGGATATTCAGAGCTAAACCTGCAGTGACAAGTGACTGTTAGAGCAACCCAAACTCCCACAGGCCTGGTGTTTGGAGGGGCCATCATGGGCAAAGCATCTAGGGTTAGGCTCTGAGACACATTTTTAAACGTGTTCAGTAAGAGTCTGCCTGACATGAAGGACGTTCCCAGCACTGTGGCCTTGTGTCTTTGCTAAGTATTTCATAAAGCAAGTGTTTCCCTGGGAAATCTGTTCTTCAGCAGGCTCTTTTACAATGTTTCCTACCACCACACATACAGGATTGCTGTTGCTCCCTTTAATCCCAGATTACAAATTTCAGTGCCTACCCAGGATGCCATGTGCCTTATTTTGTGCTTGAAACCAACAAGTTAACATATGCTATATATTCCCTTTGCTCAGTGGGAATTGAATTAATTAATATTTATCCTCTCTTAATTTTTTTTGTGGCTAGTTAGTATTATCTTTATCCAGCTGCTCAGGGATCGAAAAACTTCTGAGGCATATGGAAATTAGAATTGCCCAGTTTGAAACCCATTCCCTTGTGTGGGAAGGGCAGTATCAGCCCCAGCAGAAAACAGAGGTTATGTTGTTTGAGTGAGCATGCTCCCCTGAAGTACAGCATGTTGGCTTCTTCACAGGTTGGCAATGTTTTTGTAGGGATTGGATGGGAAAATAAAAGAATGAGAAATGGAGACACCACACACAATTAATTTCATGATGTCTGTGTTGTGTTTTCTTATTTAGTTAAAAACGCATTCAGCAGTCAGGCCCTCTGCACAGTTCAGTAAAGATCCATGAGTTGTATACTCAGCCTGGTAAATCCTTCTGACCCTCAGTCACTATGTAATGGATAGGTAGGGATGCCAAGTTACCTCCACACACTCCAGAAAATAATCTTCCAGCAATGATCATCTCAAAAGAGCCACACAGCCGGCTGAGTCCCATCAGAGCTGCACTCAGCAGAGCTGGGATGTTGGCAAACAGCATGGCCTTCTTCCTGGAATTCATTTACATTTCTGTGAGCATAAATATGGTCTCTGTGTGATTTACAGCCTGACAGAAGTGCCATGAATTGTACCATGGTTAAAGACTCTGTGCTGGCTTCTGAGCTCAGCTGCAGTGAAGTCAATGGGAAATGGGAATGGGAAGACTTTGTTGTGGACTGATAAGCTAGTTGAAGCTTTTCATGCCTCTAATGGAGCCAGCACCTGCACTGAAGAATCATAGAATCATAGAATGGCATGGGTTGGAAGGGACCCCAAGGATCACAGAGCTCCACCCCCCCTGCCACAGGCAGGGCCACCAACCTCAGACCTGGATCTACACAAGGTTGCCCAGGGCCCCATCCAACCTGGCCTTGAACACTTCCAGGGACGGGGCATCCACTACTTCTCTGGGCAGCCTGTTCCAGCCCCTCACCACTCTCTCTGTAAAAAACTTCCCCCTAATATCTAATCTAAACCTTCCTTCAAGAACAAGCTTTGTGTGAGGTTGCCTGTGAAATTCACTTTAAAATCCATGTACTCCTCATGTGATTTCTCTGGTCTGGAATCACTTTGAAATTTATCAGGGAGAGAGGATGATTTTCTTTGCATTCACTGGCAGATTTTGCTATTCTCTTTCTTCACTGAACTGATTCTCTAGCTGAAGCAGCTCTGGGCTGCATTCAGGGCAACTTTACAGCCACATTTGCCCAAGACACAGACACTTATTTTTTCAGCCATGGGTGTAAATAGAAAGACTAATGTAACCATTATTCCTACCTGCCAAATCTAACAGACAAATATCCAGCAGAGCAGGACCCCAGAAGCCCACCGATGCTGTAAATGGATACGACAAAGGACCACATCAGTGTAATCATCTCTTCACTGGGAGAAGAGCTGTATCTCTTCAGCCAGGTCTCACGGATGAAAATTTTGATATACTTTAAAAGAAAAACAGAAAAAAAAAATTACTCAGCCAATATGTGTATTGCACCTCTTTTTCTCTTCTCTTACTGGTCTTTTTAATACATTTCTATTGACACCTTGATCAAAATCTTTGCCCCAGTGAAATCGGAAGGGATTTTGCCACTAACATCCCTGGAGGCAATGTTTTAGCAACAGGGTGCAATGAATAAATCAAAGAATAAATACATCAATATTAAATATCAACTGGGAATGATGCTGACAGGAGTACCACGTTGGTCTTCTGTTTATGAGCTAAAGCCTGATTGTTTTGCTACCTGAACTCCCCCACCATTCCCACCTGTCTGTCTCTTGTCTACCTGCTGCATCCTGTCTGGTGCCATGGGTGAAATCCAGGTTTGACTCCAGCAGAATTCAGTGAGATCAGGATTTTTCCCTTGATATGGCCCATTGTGGGGTCTCTCTGACCTACTCTTCATAACCTCCATGGCACCTGCATTTTGACAAGGGTTCCCAGTGTCGTAATGGTATCAGCTTAATGCCCTTAGCACTATTCAAGGTGACAGACACCTCTCTTCATTTTCCTTTTCCAGCTGCAGGTTTCAGTGCCAACCTCAGCTCAGCTAACTTTATAGATATCACTCATCCTCCCCTTCCCCAGTTCAGTCCCACCAGACAGAAGTTAGAACCCCTCAAACACAGGAGCAATAGCAGCTACTCTTTGAACCAAGACACCACATTCAGTCTATTTTTGAGAGCAGAAGTGAAAAAGCCAGTGAAAGGCAGAAATGCATGAGAACATTGAAATCCATGCTGGTAGTGCAATTTTTTGAGCTATCCATGCTTACCTCAGCAGGAGAATTGATAATGGAGACCTGCAACCCATACTGGAATGCTCCACCAATGCCCAGAACCAAAGTCAAGAGGAAGAGATTGTAGCTCATTTTCTGTCAGGAAATGAAAACAACAAACCACGCTGGCACAGCTATTCCATCGTGCCTCCGACTGCCCTGTTTTACCTCCAGGAACTCTGGCAGCTTGAGCAGTGCCACACACCTGCCTCCTCACTTCCTAAAGCACAGGACAGTGAGAAATTTGAGGAGAGACAAAGCTCATAGCTGTCTCCCAGAACCCAGTTACACACTTCAGTGCTTCTGTCTTCAGCCTCGGGCATCTTAATCTGCGCTATCATAGGGTAACCAGCTGCAGGAGCATGGTGCAATGTACAAGCATTATGTGCACAATCTCAATCTGTTTGTCCTTCCTCCTCTTCCTTTCCCACTTGTTATCTCATCTAAATGAATATTTTGCTCCATGACTTGGCTGAGACTAAACAGACACTTGGAGACTGAAGGGCATTCCTGGATTTACAGCTTATTCACCCATCCTTAGAACTCTATCTGATCGGACACCTAAGAACACCCACCCAGTACAACACTGCGGTACGTGCCCAGCCCGTCCTCCCTCTCCCACCGCCCTGGTACCGAGTGTCCTGGGGTACTCTGCCTGCCCAGCAATGATGGCATGATGCTGCACTTCTATCTCAGGAACAGATTGTGTTCAAAGGCTGCTGAACAGCGACTGCTGAACAGGTACAAGGTGATTCCTCATCAGACAAATGCCATTGCTCAAATGGGAATCGAATTAATCCATGTCACAACGTTGTTGGCTTCAAAGGAGTCAGCACTGAATAAATTTGGAATTTGGGACATTCCTATATGAAGGAATCTCCTGTTTGTCAAAGCACTGGGAAGAAAAGAGATTCACAGTCTCTGCTACTCACCATCCCTACTGCCCTTCATGCGACGAAACGTGCCGCGCGTCAGCACGGAACTCCCCATGGGCAGGAAAGTCATCAAGCCCTGTTCTAACTGCAAGTTTCATGTAGCACCTGCAGCATATTTCCTCTCTCATCCCCATTCTGTGTGATAAGCCTATTGCTTGATTTCTCTGCTGCATTTCTTTGGTGATTCTTCCAGTCTAATAGATTTTAAAACCATGAAGGTTTTTTAAACTTAATGTTAATCCTAAAATTGTTTTTTTTAAAAAAAAGAGCTTTGTTTTATCTTTCCTGAGTTTGTGTTCCTATACTTCCCTGACTGGGAAGGATTGCTTTCCACCCTTTGGTGTTCACATCTTTCAGGTACTTTGTTATTCATAACTCTTTTATTGTAGAGGACATGTTCAGTCCTTTAGCCCTCCACCACCTATCAAATCATGTAGCTTTTTTTTGCTGCTGTGCTCTGAACTGCCTTGGTTTGTCTCCCTCTCTTATGGATCAGGCATTAAATATATATATATATGTGCTCTTAAATCCACTTTTCTTTTGCTTTTAAAAAGTAATTCCTTGCAAGACATTGGGTATCTCTCAGATATTGACCTGATACTATTATTGTAACCACATATGATCCAGATTTGTTTTCTTTCTGTACTTAATTTATGCAACTGGTCTTTCAGACTAGCAGAAAGAAGCAAAGTGTACTGCAAAAATTCTATTTGGGGGGAAAAAAAGAGAAACATATACCAGCTTGCATGCAAAGGTAGTCATCTCCACTCACAGGCTAGGTCTTCCCTGATGCTTTCTTTGGTTGCTTTGGGAAAAGTCATGCTATATATAGAGAAAGAGGAGTTTGAGATCATATTTCATCATGTCATTTCATTCCTTCTCAGTGTTTACAATCCCTTTGGTTTGTCATGAAGTTCTTGCTATTTGGTTTGTCATGATTGCCTTGGTTACTGATGAAACAGTGGATAATTTTGGCAAGCCATGCATTCATGCCAGGTCACTAGGGAAGAGAAGCTCCAGCAGCAGCTGACACAGTAAGAGCTGCAGGAGATGAGTAAAGGACAGTAAAAAAGGCACTGAAGGAAGCCAAAGTTCAGGGACTGGCACAAACTAGAGTGGACTGGCTTGGACTCCCCAGGTCATAGGGTGGATAATCAGTTATCACATTTAAAGGAAAAGTCCCTGACTGCTACTTTGAGCCTCTATACAGCAAAGCTTTCTGAAGCCTGACTTGGCCAAGCCTGACTAAGCCTGTGCATTCAACTCTTGAATTATGGGGTCAGTTGACACTTTAAAGGTAATGGCCATCACCACTGCCAAAGCTCAAGTCTGTGTCCCTGTAATACATGGTGATGCTGGAAAGCTGAATGTCAGCTTTACATCCTGACTGTAAAATAAATAACTTATGTCTTTCCTTTTATCCATAAGTCTCAAAGGGCCTATTTTTCCAGCAGTCTCCAAGCTGGTTCTGTCAAAAGGCTTTTCCAAGTTATTCAAACAACACAGGGGGAAAATTCCTTCTCCTGGTGAGTGGCTGCACTTGGTGATTCCCCAGGCTAGGATGGTGAGTGTCTTTGGTGTCTGGAAGAATCCCAGCCCCAGCTGGGTTGAAGTGAGAGGTGGCTTGTGCATAGGAGCATTGTTTGAGGACAGCAGCACTAACTATTTCTCTCTGGTGTTGATGGTTATTGATCAATCCAACCATGCATAGTGATTAGATTTGTAAACAACAATATGAACTGAGGCTCTGAGGATCACTTTCCAGCATGTATTTTTACCTAACACTTCACATGGTAAGAAAACTGACCTGAACAAGTGTCATATACTTTTTTTGGTTGAAGGTGTTTTAATTCAGTAACAATTAACCAATTTGTTAAATGCATCAATTAAAATATAACCAATTATGCCAATTAAAATGTAACCACTGTTTGTCTTTGCTTAATCAGTTTAAAGACACCTGATTTCAGGCCACAGTCAGAAAAATTCTGGAAGTTGGAGTGAATGTTTCCTGCCACGTGTGCTCGAGGACTGCCTCTGAACCTCAGGGTGTCAAGTAAAGGGGTGTAACTTCCAAACAGGCATGTTTGTGCTGTTAGGTGCAGGTGGCTTCCATCCTTCCAGGGCTCTGGGGAAAGGCACAACAATACTCACTCATGGGAGCAGCCACGAAGGTGGCCAAGCTGAGGACCTGTGTACGTCCTAGCAGTGTGTGCCAGGCCTCTCTCCCTCTGCCCAGTCTCTTCAGTCTGCTTCCTAGCTGGCACCTTCTCTACTGCCTTGTCTTCTTTGCTTCATTTCTGTCTCCTGTCCTTTCTCTGATCCTCACCAAAGGAATGACAGAATATTTTGATACCATTATGATGGTACCAGCACTTTTGCTTTGGTTGCATGTTTTGCTCTTTCCATCTGCCCCTCACTGCTCTATCCAAACTACAGTAATGAAAATTATCTCTGCAGTTCCCAGCTCCATGGACTCCTGCTCTTGATGGTCTTGTCTCAAAATCCTGCACATTTCAAATTCTTGATGTTTTCCAAGACCAGAGATACCTTACCTTGCCCATGTCTGTATATGTATGCCTTCTAAAGTAGTAGCAACCACAAATGAGAAAAAAATAGCATTTTATTTTGCCTATGTTATAAACATTAGGTAGTGAAAGATAATTCTTGCCCAGTCTCCTCTTCAGAGAAATAGATCTGCTGCTGCACTCAAGCCCAGCAGGACAGTAATACACTCCAGAAATGTTTACAGTCTGGTCATTCAAAATTGTTGCTTTTAAAAAAAAATTAAGTAGTTTAAAAATACACTGAAAGAAACTTCAACCTTTTGTGAAAACTTAGATGTTCTTCACTGCAACCATCAGCAGGGCTGTGCTGTTCATACAAAGCCAAAAGAAATGAGATGATTGATTACGATTTTGACAAGAAACTGGAAGAAACTTCACTAGAAGGACAGGAAGCCATCCAGAGGGATCTTGCCAGGCTGGAAAGATGGGCCCGGGGGAACCTAATGAGGTTCAACACTGCCAAGGGTCAGGGGCTGCACTTGGGCTGGAAGAATCCCAGACACAGATACAGCCTGGGAGAAGAGCTCCTGGAGAGCAGCCCTGTGAGAAGGACCTGGGGATTGTGGTGGATGAGAAACTGAACATGAGCCAGCAGTGGCTCTGGCAGCTCGCAAGGCCAATGGGATCCTGGGCTCCATCAGCAGAGGGGTGGCAGCAGGGACAGGGAGGGGATTGTCCCTCTCTGCTCTGCCCTCCTGAGGCCCCATCTGGAGTCCTGTGTCCAGAGCTGGGGCCCCCAATACAAGAAAGATGTGGAACTGTTGGAGAGGGGTCAGAGGAGCCACGAGGATGCTCAGAGGGCTGGAGCAGCTGCCCTACAAAGAGAGGCTGAGGGAGCTGGGCTGGTTCAGCCTGGAGAAGAGAAGGCTGTGGGGGGACCTCATTGCAGCCTGCCAGTCCCTGAAGGGAGCTGATAAGCAGGAAGGGATTCAACTTTTTAAAAGAGCAGATAATGGCAGGACAAGGGGGATGGATTAAAACTAAAGGAAGGAAGGGTTAGATTGGATATTACAGAATCACAGAATCGTAGGGGTTGGAAGGGACCTCGAGGGGGAAGTTTTTTACAGAAAGAGTGGTGAGGGGCTGGAACAGGCTGCCCAGAGAAGTAGTGGATGCCCCGTCCCTGGGGGTGTTCAAGGCCAGGTTGGATGGGGCCCTGGGCAACCTTGTGTAGCTCCAGGCCTGAGGTTGGTGGCCCTGCCTGTGGCAGGGGTGTTGGAGCTCTATGATCCTTGGGGCCCCTTCCAACCCATGCCATTCTATGATTCTATGATTCACCAGTCGACCCAATGCCTGTGAAAGGCAGATTAAATGAGGAATGTTGTCCTGTTCTGGACCAGGTTACCTAAAAAGAATCAGTATCACATCTCAGTCTTTTCCAATATGCTCTCTGCAGACAAGAAGAACAATGCAATGCTGCAGAGAATGTTCTGCTGCAATTAACTCTCTACATCCCAAATAAGCTGCTGCCATAAGAGCTCCTCACCATAGTCTAACTGGAGCAGAGTGGAGGTGTAAAACCCTACAAGATGCACCATCAGTGTCTGTGAGAGCTGTACAAACTGGACTAGAGAATTACTTGTGTTTTACCATACAGGACTGGAAGATAACAAACAAGCCATGAAGAAAACCAGTCCAGAATAGTCTGCAAAACAATGCCCAGAAGTCAGTTGTATAATAAGCCACTTAGCAAGTACTAGAAGCTTTCTTCCTAATCCATCTGTCACATGTTTTTATAGCTGAAAATAATTAACTGCTTGCTATTGCTCAACAAGTAGGGGTCTATTTGAAATCACTTAATAACAGAAACAACGGGAGCACCAAGACAAGGCACTGAGAATTTCATCTGGTGTCTGAAAACAGAGCATAATCGTATTAATGTCTGTGTAGAGAGCCCAGATTCAGGGGCAAGGAAGGGAAAGCTTCTGAGATGGAACTTACTGCTTGGGTGTAGGAGAAATAGAGAAGAAATTCAGAAGGAATTTGCTAAAGCATTGTATGGCTGTGTTTGATGAGAAGAGAATAAGGCATCATTCTGTCAGTCTCTAATATGGATTCTGACATATGTTATGTGTTACTTAGCACTAACACTGAAAACTGAGTATTAAACTTTTGTTGGGATTTAACAGTTCCTGTATATCTTTTCAAGAGTCATATATTGTCCCTAACCCTATTCCTTCCTCTCTTGGTGTCCCTGCACGAGACCGCAGCCACTGCTGGATCTCCCCCAGATACCATCCTCCTTTCTTCTGCTACAGCATGGTGGATTTGATCTCTTCAGGACCTTTATAACCCCCCCCATGGGTCTGTGCTTTGAAGTTCCGTTTCTTGAACTCCTCCGAGATTTCCAGGAAGGATTTTCCCTTTGTCTCAGGCAGGAAAAACCCAACATAGAGTGCAGTGCAGATGCAGACCACAAGGAATGGGATGTAGCAGAAATGTGCTAGGCTTTTCTAAGGAGGAGGGAAAAAAACCAAGAGAGTGTTGGTGACATTCTGTGCAATGACAAATAAGCCACTAATCCTTGCTCCTGCATGGACCAGCTTCACCCTGGGACATTTCTGTGTGGCCAGTATTTCTGTGTGGCCTGGCAAGGGCTTCACATGCATGGATGCAACTGCTCCCCAGCATAGCTTGGGAGATTTGACACAGCAAGAAGATTATCTCAAAACATCTTTGTCTGTCTTTCTGTATATAAACATATAGAATGGGGCCCACAGAAGGAAATAAGGAAGACTGGAGGTTGTGGAGAATCATCCTAGGGAATCGTGCCAGGTTCTGGCCAAGGGGAACTACATCATATCTCTAGTCCCAGGTGTTTGGGGACAGAGGAGGAATACTGGTCACCTCTGCCCCAAATTAATCTGCTTCCAGCCTCACATCAGAAATCACCACAAAGAACACGGAGGAAATTTGGTTTAGAGGAGTTCTGACCACTTCCCTCATAAAGATACTCTCCATGGCAGTGCTGTCTTGCTGTGTGTCTGCAGCTTGCAATATTCCAGGCCCTGTCTCTTTTCTTGGTCTCTATCAGAGCCTCTCTTGTACAAAACACTAAGGAGCTATAGGTGATTCCTTCACCTTAGGAACCCACCACAATGAATGGAAAGGCTGTTCCGACCAGAAACAGGTTGAACCAGAGCAGAGAGCCACAGATCATGTAAGCAGCTGGCCGGGACATTTGATCAAAAACCTCTGTGGGCAGAACTCCTGTTACACCAGCTGGAAAAAGAAATGGCAAGAGAGTTAATAATACTGCTGGCATTATATTAAAAACAAGGGAACACATACTAACAAGCAAATCAGACATGAAGTATACAAGAATAGTAAATTATTCTGCAGTAAATTATTCTCACTAGCAAGGATGCCAGAACGGGTGGTAATAGAGATTAACTGCAGTGGGGGAGTTTGAGGTTAAACATTAAGGACTGGCTAATTATTCAAACTCTCTCCTGGTAGACTGCACTGCTGGGAAAGGTTTTGTAATCCACGTTATTCTCACCAGGACCCAACTTTGAGAATGGCTTATAATTAATTCAACCCTATGGCACTGTAGGAACTGGGACAAGAAATTACTGCCAACTCATGGGGCATGTGACACTGGCAGCTTGGGTCTCTTCTTACCTGCCTTCCTTCGAACTCGTGTAAGCCAGCAGAGCCTCACATCTACTCACACACCATGCAAACATCTGCCCCACAGCCTGTGAACTGCCCCCACAACCACAGAAACTAATGGATTCTGCCAAGAAGCTGCATGTCAGTAGGGTAACAAATCGATGTGGAAATTGTGCTGCCAGGTATCTGCAAGTAAGAAATGAGATGACGTAGCCGCCAATCTCTAGGGTTAAAGTGAGGTATTGGAAATGCTGGCCTGCAGCCCTGATGGATGGGCAGGAAATCAAAACTTTGTTGTCCATTTAAGACAAGAATCGCCTGCAAGTGCCATCACAAATTGGCTGTAAGGAGAAATGATGCAGAGAACAGTAGAGACTGTCCCTGCACAACACTGACTTGCCAGGGGCATGCAAGCCCCCGTGAGACAGCTGAAAACTGCTGGCAGAAATCACCTCATTCCTTTGAGTGTGCTGCAGCTAAAGAAGGTCTGAGAGTTTCCATAAGCTGATTGCACACATCTCCCAGCCCCCACAGTACCCAAAAGTTCTAGTAAAAACGCTGAGGGAACTGACCTGGTCCGATCCCAAAGCTCAGGATATAGGCGAAGATACAGGCCATGCTGAGATAAGGCATCCAGCTGATCTGTGTCTACAGCCACAGAGAGACCAATGGAGAACCAGTGAGGGCACTTACACTTATTTGCCACCACTGAACACCCCAGTCAAATAAAAGGCAAAGCCCAACTCCACTCCTTTAAATAATGAAGTAAAGTTTGTTACCTGCTGACTCAGAGCAACCATGAAGACAATGGCCCATCCTGCCATGAAGATATATCCCCCCAGGAGCAGTGGCCTCCGGCCAGCGTAGTCTATAATCAAGTTCTGCACAAAGTAGCACAGTGAAACAAAGCAAGATACTTTAACTTAGGTTTATATTTCCCACCTGCTCCCTCTTCCCATTTCAATACTGCGTGCGTAGTTCACTCTGCAGATACTTTAAGGATGCTGTCTGCTTCTTAGCTGAGAGACTGCCTGCCTGCTGTGCATTCAGGGCTTCCTTGGCATGAAAAGTAACATAACCCCAAAATTTGTCACTAGCAGCCTCCTCACTGTCAAAGAGTCTGCATGGTAGCAGAGTGAATTAGGAGTCTCACACAAGTGACGGACGTGATCAGTTCACAGCTCCCCGTGCCGATTACAACATATGGGATTTTGTCCTGAGGAATTCCAGCCTCTTGGAACACGTAAGCTGCATAAAAATACATCTGGGGAGAGAAGAGAGGAGAGAGCAGTAAGGGAAAACATCTGCAAATATATCCCCTTGCTTTCCCCAAAGGAACAGGCAGAGAATGACTAATGTGCCGTTTTGACAGCACCCCTCTGAATCTTCCCATAATGCACAGGTGTACTTTGGGAACCAAGCATCTGAGGTCTGAAGATCTCCACAGGCAGAGCAGACAACTTCTTGTTGTTCTCCTGCAGTAGAAATGTTAAACCCAAGAGGTTGCACCCATGTTTCCCAGTGCAGCGCTGCCGCTGATTGCCAGGATGCCAGGCCACTCACCGAATCGTTCCCGCAGAGCTGCATGGCACTGCTCAGCACAACGACACTCATCAGCTGCCACCTCAGAGCTGGATTTTGGAAGAGCTCCCATGGGTTCTTTGCTCTCTGGCCTTTAACAGCAGCTTGTTCAGCCAGCAGCTCTTCCAGCTCTGCACTCAAGTCACTGTTGCCTCTGAGCTTCTGCAGTGCTGCAAGGAGAAGGGAACCTCTTACCTCATGAACTTTACCTTCAGTTCTCCTGCTCTGCAGGATGAAGGGTCGAGCAGCATGGCAGCTGCAGAAAACTGTAGGACAGAGTCCATGATCATGGTGTTACCTTCACAGAGGTGGCCAGTTGCAGTGCAGCCACTTGAAGGATTTGGGGGAAAGGGAGTACAAATCCCTCACTGTTGTGTGACAAGAGAATACTTCCAATCAGTGTAATTTTGGCACTGTCCTGGTTTCAGCTGGGGTGCAGTTAATTTTCTTTCTCTGAGCTTGTACAGTGCTGGGGTTTGGGCTTAGGATGAGAGTGATGCTGATAACACTGACAGTTTTAGTTGTTGCTGGGTAGTTGCAGTGCCTACACTAAGCCAAGGATGTTCCAGGTCCCTAGGCCCTGCCAGGTGCAGGAGAAGTGGGAGAGCACAGCCAGGGCAGCTGACCCGGACTGGCCAAGGGATGTTCCCTCCATATAACGTCATGCTCCAGATATAACTGGGGAAGCGAGCTGGGAGGTGGGATCACTGCTCAGAAACATTTATTTAGGTGGGTGTTCTGCAGGTGGTGAGCAACTGCATATCATCATCATCATCATCATCCTTGGTTATCCTGTTAAACTGTATTTATCTCACCCCACGAGGTTTTACCCATTCTCCTGCCCATCCCACTGTGAGGGAGGGAGAGGAGAACGAGCAGTTCCGTGGTGCTCAGTTCTCAGCTGGGGTTAAACCATGACAAGCAGCCATGCTTCTGATTCGGATCTCAAGTGACTCCCCTGGGAAGGGCAGCCAATTAGGATGTTCTTGGTACGCAGCACATATTTCCTGGAAACTAATTCCAACCACTCTGTATACAGGGATTTGTATGCTGCAAATCTAAGCAAATCTCTTAATATGAATTGGCTTCAGATTTGGTCATGAGCTCCTCAACCAGCATTTATTTCACTTCATAGTCAGAAAACATATTTGCCATTGTGCACACAAGTCTCACCTTTTGATTCTACCATTGTAGCAAAAAAGTCTTTCAATTACCTCAACAGAGCAGAAATATTTAAGATTATAGAATGTTCCTCAGCTTGGAAGGAGGAAGTGATCACACCTGGAACCAGATATGACACTTTGTACCTGTAAAAGTTGTGGCACCGTTCTCAACAGGTCAGGGCCTGAGTCTGTGCACAGAGGCAGGAGGCAGGACGTGTATATTCATCTGTGCTCAGAATTACTGTGGATGTTCACACGAATACACACCCTACCACCACCTGGGCACTGATCAAGGGTGCAGTAGCTTGTGCAATTACATTGATGGGACCACATATTTTGTACAGACTAAATATGGTCCTCTGGGTTAGAAAAACATTATCCATGGGACTAGTGACATAGCCATGGTAGCAGGCTTAAAGCTTTTATGTTCATCTAAGGAGACAGGCATAGGTACCAACCAGAACACTTGTGTTGGAGAGCAGTCTGCATTTCAAGCTGCTGGGCTGTATGCTTTAGCCTGCAGTCAACCTTCTCACTGTGTATCTACCTGGTCAGTAGATCTCACATACTCAGTGAGAGACTGAGAGTCACTCAAAACTCACCAGAGATGCAGGATTCTTTATCTCCACGGTCAATCAAGAGGTATCTGGGACTTTCAGGGAACCAAGGCAGAGCTGTGAGCTGGATCAGGGCAGGCACCACATTGCTAGCTAAAAGGAATGGCCAGCTCTCCTCCCCTCCTAGTAGCTCCCTAGAGAAAGCAAACCCGTATGTAATTTGCATATTTTACAACCTGGCATGAGCCCAGCATCCTCTGCTGTAAGTGGGCACTGGAAAAGAAGGAAAAGAGAGGGATAGGAAAGGGAAAAAAGAAAAAAGAAAGATTTAGTAAGTATTGGCTAGGCTTCTTGCTCTACATTACCTGAGTCCAACCACCTGCCCCAGCACCAACCCCAGGGCTGTGAACGATGCCGAGGTCAAGGCCACAGCTCCTCTGAGCTTCTTCGGGGCACTTTCTGCCAGGTACATGGGCTGAACATTCATGCTCACACCTGGGCAAGGCAGACAAACGCTGACCTCAGCTTGTAGACAGGGGAGATGAGGACAAATGCAGTCAGCCACATCTTGAGGTTGCCAGCTGGACTCTTCTGTTGCAGACCATGTGATGACTGATCTGCCAGTGCTTATTATTTACCCAAACCTTCAATTTTACTCTTGTTCATTGTATAAGCTACTAAACATACATTTCCATACTCATAAGTAGTAGTGGATAATTAAATTGATACCTGCCAGTCCTATGGTCTGTTCAGCACCAAATCCAAAGTTGTAAGTGATGCTTCCCTCTAGTCCCCCATTTTGGGGGGAAGATCACATTTTAAGTCATTTGTATCAATTGTTATTTCTTTGGATGAACTTCCATAAAAGCTGTAATGTTGGTGCTCATGCTGGTGAGTGACTGATAATGTCCTTACAAGCAGCTAGGGAACGATTTTGGATGAGGTACTCGGGGACATGATTTAGTGAGTAATATGGGTGGTAGGGGGATGGTTGGACTGGATGATTTTGGAGGTCTTTTCCAACCTTAATGATTCTGTGATTCTATGATTTTCAGCTCAGTTTCACAAAATCACAGAACTGTAGGGGTTGGAAGGGACCTCAAGAGATCATAGGGTCCAACCCCCTTGCCAAAGCAGGTTCCCTGAGAACCAGATTCCCTTCTCCCAGGGCTTCCCTCCCTGCATGCAGAGCACACACACACAGATACTCGCATGTGTGTGATGAAAAAAATCCTGCCTGTGTAAGTCCTTCAAATCAAAACAGAAAATCAGTATATAAAACTTCCACATTGATGTACAAGTGTGTAGTCAGACTGGAGGATTAATTGCTTTAATGTCTTGGATCGTTCCTATTTAAATATCTTCTATTTCTAGTTGATAGCTGTGCCCATGCCTGCCCTGCCCTGCTCCTCGTGTGGCCGTACCTGCGTTCATGCCAGTGAAGAATCTGCTGATCATAATAATTTCAAAGGATTTGGCCATTCGGCTGAACCCTGACAGGACTGCAGCTATGATCACAAAGACATTGTTCAGCAGCAGGGACATCTTCCTTCAGAGAGAAAAGAAAGAGTTGTGAGTGCATGTGTGTCAGGTTCAGGTATCAGGCTGGAGCACCTGCCCTACAAAGAGAGGCTGAGGGAGCTGGGCTGGGTCAGCCTGGAGAAGAGAAGGCTGTGGGGGGACCTCATTGCAGCCTGCCAGTCCCTGAAGGGAGGTTATAAGCAGGAGGGGATTCAACTTTTTAAAAGGGCAGATAATGGCAGGACAAGGGGGATAGATTAAAACTAAAGGAAGGAAGGGTTAGATTAGATATTAGGGGGAAGTTTTTTACAGAGAGAGTGGTGAGGGGCTGGAACAGGCTGCCCAGAGAAGTAGTGGATGCCCCGTACCTGGGGGTGTTCAAGGCCAGGTTGGATGGGGCCCTGGGCAACCTTGTGTAGCTCCAGGCCTGAGGTTGGTGGCCCTGCCTGTGGCAGGGGGGTTGGAGCTCTATGATCCTTGGGGTCCCTCCCAACCCAGACCTTTCTATGATTCTATGATCAGATACACTTCACACGGCACACCCAACCTGCCGTGCCTGGAAGCTCCAGGTGGGCTGCTCAGCTCCACCACAGCACCCCCTGGACACCCAAAGCCCTACACGAGGTGTCTGTGTGCAGATGGCAGATGAGCAGTTTTGGTGTCTGTTATGAAAACAGGAATCAGCTTTGGCAGTTAATCTGCAGGGCTGACACAGTTAGGGTCATCTCCAGCTACCAGCGTGACCACAGGGTGTCCCTGCAGTGCTGGCTTTGCACACCGCAGGCACCATGAGGTCCTCACCCAGATTCATGGCTCTTGCTCTCACACACAGCTTTTCACTTGAATGGAGAGTATTCCTCCAGTAAATCATGTGTGTTTGGGGCTGAAAATACTAATGCTGAGACAGGGACTTTGCATGTAACAGTACAATCCTTATGCAGCTTCTGTCAGAAAGTTTTCTTGTGTTCCAGGAGGAATTTCTGTCCAAAACCAGGGTGGGGTGGGAAAGAGAGTTCTACTGACCCATAACAGCCAGTAGTGATCTCTAGTCCCAGCTCACTGCCCTACCTACTCTGGAAGTCAGACTTCATTTCTCTTATTTGTAATGGGATAGGATTTTAGTCCAGAGCAGTACAAGGTGAAGTTTCTAAACTTGTTGTTGGATCCTTTCCAGGTGAGCTACGGGAGACAGTCCTCCAGCTCCACCCCACCCCATAATGGTGCCTGTTTCACCATATAAGAGGAACAAACTAAAGTGATAGCACATAGAGGAACTGTCTAACTTCCCACTAGTTTATGTTAGGAACACTAACTGTTCTTTTTCTGAAGAGAACTGGGGATAGAGCTGTGTATGAAAGACAGATGAGGAGAGACAGATACTTTTCAGAGACTCAAGCACAGGGAAATAAAGCAGCTGTGATGATTTAACAAATACCTCCTGAAATATTTCAGCCAAAAACATGGCTACATAGCCTGTGAGACATGAGTACCTGAGATGCAACAACCTCTCTCTGCAAGCACACTCTGGTTTTTTTTCCCACAGTTCATTTTGGAGAAAAATTCCTTGGTCTGCTTCTTCATGATTGCCTGTTTAACAGGATGGCAGAAAACTGGGCACAACACTGATGGTGATTATGTAGGGGATTACTGTGATATGGAGTTGAGCTGAAATCCTTGTAGCACTTTAGCTGGGTCAGAAGATGATCAGAAGGTAACATGGGGAAAAGAACTGTTCCCCGTTGGGTTTTGAGATGTGAAGTACTGCCCCATCAGGTAGTTTCTCCCTGCCAGCTGAGAATGCTAATGGCAGACTGATCTGTGACAGAAAACGTGTCTCCATGATTTCTAACTTGTAGGTATTGTACCACAGGGCTCAGAATTCCTCTTGGACTAATGGAAGCTGAACAGAACAGAACAGAATCACAGAATCGTAGGGGTTGGAAGGGACCTCCAGAGCTCATGGGGTCCAACCCCCCTGCCAGAGCAGCTCCC
>VZTU01007009.1:0-16830 GCA_013400835.1 Zapornia atra
CAATTTATTTCTTTTCTTCAGGCAGATGGCAAAAACAAATTCCAAGCAAAATGAGCTATAAATTCCTTTGGTACTAGGACTCCAACCAAGACATAACAAGTCTGGATTCTTAATTAGATTAACCTACAGAATCCTTGGACTAATAATTACAGTTTTATTTATGTCTCTCTAGGAAAATAACTTTCACAAACTTTAAAGAGTATGATCATATTAATCTGCATGTCAGTAGCTTCTTTAAAATTAAAGAAAATA
Source organism: Zapornia atra (assembly GCA_013400835.1). NCBI lineage: Eukaryota > Metazoa > Chordata > Aves > Gruiformes > Rallidae > Zapornia > Zapornia atra. Next base: position 253 of record VZTU01007009.1, read on the forward strand.
AATTTCATTTGTTTTAGTAAGTAGTTCAGAACTAGAGGAGACATAACTGAAGACAACAGATTCAAGTCAAAAATGTATACTGCATTGGAGAAAAAAGTGTTAAAGTTATAACCACATAAGCTTTGAAAGGACTGTAGGAAAGGTTCCTTCTTAATGTTTGCTACTTTGGGTTCCTACTGGCTAACATTACTTTGAAATTAAAGAAACAATCCCCTACTGATAGAGGTAGCAGTCAATTTCAAATTTTTCTAAACTTTCACATGAGAACTAGTCCATGAGCCTCATGAGAATTAGACCAAGTTTCATGAACAAATAGGTTAAAATCTCTTAAGCATAATTAAAATGGGTGAGCTTTTTCATTCACTGAGAATAAAGCAGGAGTGAAGACCTGAGAAATACCAGTGCCACTTAGCCCTATACAATCATCCCAATTTCTGCTTCTTACTTTTAAAAAAGATCTCTTAAGACAACTCTTAATATTTCAAGATTACTTGCAGAGGTACACTTCTTTGGGAAAGCTGTCCCTGAATTCCCCACATTTATGGAAAAAAATTCAAGTTCATAAGAGTTTATATTCATGCTGTCTCTGATTTTTTTCAAGAAATCATGTTGTGTTGGAAGTTTTTACAAGGATGATATCCTCTTGAAGAAGAATATGAGTCCAAGACCTGAAGATCCTGGGTTCATTTGCATCAGGATCACCCTAGAAGTTGACCACTGAGCAATTAAGTAAACAGGAACTATTAGAACAAAAGTATTTGCATACTTCCACAGCTAAAAAAAAATCATAAAAGTAGGTGTTGTATGAGTAGGGAAGAAAGACATCGTTTCAGCATTTCTTCTGTTGTTTCCTTTTAACAGGGTGACTCTCTATAAGGTAATTCAGATTAAAATGAAACATTAGTGTAACCTCTGCTAAGCGCATCTAACTTTATAGCCAGTGGAACTTAATTATCAATATCAAAACAGTACCTCAGACATTTGGATCTATGATCGTACAGGGAGATGGTGTACAGTGAAGAATAATTACAAGATTAACTGGTATATATATGCTCTGAATTCAAGAACATTGAATCTGTTAAAAGACATGCACTTTTCTGCTCTAAATGCTCATTTGCATGCAGCAAACACATGTGACTTCTATAATGGGGATAAAAAGATGCCACATAGAAGTCTTTTTAGCTATTATGACTACAATTCAGTAACAATAGTATGAATTGATAGGAAATACTCTGTTTTTCCTAAGGTCAGATATTTTACAGGATATTTTAAACAGTGTCTTGTTTTTCTATTTAAGAACAGCTGTATGCCATAGTTTAAAAACATGTTACCATGAAGCTGAGCTCTTTACACTCAAGAGGCTGAGCAGTCATAGCAGAAAGCCATAACCCAAAGTACCTTACTACTTTTGGAATCTAAACCAATGCCAAATTCTAGGTTGATTCTACTTTTTTAGAACAGCAAACCAGTAGCTGCAATTCCATCTAAAATTTTTTTCAATCATTAGTAGAGGAAACAGTTTAGAAAGAATACAAACACCAGGTCAGGGTCAGAACTTTTACAAGAAATTTGATTTTGGATAAACTTGGAACTTATGCACTGTGAGCTGGAAATGATCTACTTATTTCTACAATATAATTTAGAAAAAATAAAACTTACATCATCCACATGAAAAAAAGCCCAAGAACTTGTGTTTCTAAAAAATTCAGGTGGTTTTGAAAACCCAACACTAGAACTACCTCAGTCTAAAAAATATAAGCTACCAGCATGATGCAATTGGTTTTTATTTCTCAGGCAGCTGCCTTGCTGTCCAAGACTCCTCTACATTTTAAGGCTGCTGAGCTATTGTACATATGCCATACCCACTTAAAAATACATATTTTCTGTTAATCAGAGAAGAATATTTGCCTTTAACTGAAGATATATACAAATATACTAACCTATGAAAATAAGTGACGGCCTTGCCTGCAGTTTGGAAAGAGGCATTAATAAACATTTCTCTAGAGACTTACAAAATGAATCTGTAATCACAAATAGAAGAAAACTTGGCTATATTTGAATATATGGACACCAGTACTTGAGCATTGCTTCAATTCCCTTAGTACTTAATGGAGAAATATCATCATAGGAACACTGAAATATGTAGTGGAAAATGGTGGCAAGCAAGAGTTTTCAACAGTTGTGCTTTTTTATTGAACTATGTTTTGACAGAACAATACATTGCTGCCCCACTGGGTGGCCCCTATGCTATACTTTCAGTATTTTTGTGTCTTCAGATACAATTTATTTTAGCCATTTTCCTTTAATTTATATGATTAGCTAAACCAGAACCTGGAAAGATAATAATTTTTAACTTCCTTTCTGATGAATAATAAATGTCACATAGGAATTAGAAAGTAGGATGTAGTCGCATGTGCCATCTGCTGCATATGGGAATAGAAAAAAGATATTAGACTTTAAATTAGGGTTTGCTTCATAGAAACTCAAAGATGAAAGGAAAGCACACCGATCACTTGGAAAGTAGTACCAGTCTCCATCAGTCATTAGAAAACTATCAGTGCTTAGAAAATCTCAAAATATGACAAGATACTCTTGAGAGCCCTCTAAGGAATATCTACAAAGTGTATTTTAAGTAGAAATTAATGTAATTAAACACATGCAGTCTTTTGATTATTTACTATAATTTCTTCCCAATTTCTTCTAGGTGCCTAAGGCCTGTGATAGCAGGCTATGTGGAGACATATCTGAAGTAAAATATGAAACCTGGCATGTCACATTCCCATAGCAACTGACTATTTGCAACAGTAAGGAGAGCTTCATATTTACATAAAAAATCACGCAAAAAAAATTTCCACATTTTACATCAGAAGTGGAAGCAGTTAGTGTGCCCATCACCCTGTGTATAAAATTCTTCATGCCATTTTTCTACTTCAAATCTAGATCATTTATGTAATGAAAGTTGCTTCTACCCTTTCGAGCTGCCCATTTGACATCAGCTGTAAATGAAGAGTCAGATATTGAGCCAGCAATACATGACACAGATTAGGCTTGTCTGCAAAGTGGCACATCTATGAGGCATGACAAGGAGGAAAGTGGCTGGCAGGGACAGTGTCCTCCATGATGTGTGAAGGTGTGATGCTGGAGGTGGCCTTACCACTCTGGGACCTACTTTCCAAAACCCCTGCTTCATAACGTATCAGCATCTGTAAAAGGAGGCGTAGTATGAAAATACTACATAGTATGAAATAGCTCAGATATTTCAGGTTATGTTTCTGGCTCTCTGTTCTTTTTATTTTAGTTTACAATAATAAAAGAAATAACAAATTCTGATTTGTTATCTTCTTCTGTATGATTTATTGTTTGAATGATGCACACAGATTTTTAGTTTAAATTTCTGTCATATACCGTTTTATTTAACATCTGATGCTAACATTTATAATGCTTATAAGCAAAATAGGAGTGGAATAAATTGAGAGATAAGCAGGACAAGAATGCTTTGAAAAAGTATTAGAAATCAGCTTCAGAACAGTTGGTCATACACAATAAATAACTTTGTTGAAAAAAAATAATTACAAGACAGCATTTTAGTATTTACTATTGCTTTTAATTCTATAGGGCTTTGGGAGTGTCAACCTGGGATCAAGTTATCTTATATCTTTAATTTGAAGACATACAGGCATACAGTTATATGGCTGCAAGGGTAAATGTATGCAAGTTAAATTGTAATTGCAGCTGATAGCGATGTTTCCAAGCAAATTTTACATTACTTAGCATGGATATAGATAACAGGGTAGGCACAGAAGCCAAAGCTTCAATATGGGATGACAGACTTGCTGGGATCCTAGTTAATTACCCAGTTGACTACTCCAACATTATCCAACCCAAATAAATAGACCTTTTCCAATGGAAGTACTTGGCCAAAGTGAAGTAATCTTTTTCTGTAACACCTAACATATGCATAGCTGTAAAAATTTAAATTTTGGATTCTGAGGGAATTTTCTTTTTCAGTTTAGACGTAACACCATAATAAAAGCTTTCTTTAGTTTAAGAGGGGCATAAAAGAGCAAGCCATGAAAGGTAACTCCCATTTTATTTTAAACCACCCTGCACATAGCTGAAAGGCACCAGTTTCTGTTTGTTTGCCCTTGCAGATCAGTCAAGGTCACTGTCATACTTTGCTCCTATGATGTGAACTAGTTCTAAAAGATGGCTCAACAGTCAGGTAACACACGGACGACTTAAGACAACTTTATGCTGTAAGACAACTCCAAATAACTCTCACATTCTGACTTTCCATCCTGACCGTGTTCCTCTCTGAGATGAAACCTGGGTAGAGTTCTGGTGATAATTTGCTTCAGAGACCCCCTTCCTGAAGACAGTGCGGATGAAAGTGTGAAGCTGCACCTTGATGTTGTCTTTCAAACCTGCCAGCACCATGCTGCTATTTCAGTAGGCCTTCATCCTATGGATACCCAACAGTCCCTTCAGTAGCACTACTGAATATACCATGCAACCTTAGGGTCACACAGTAAGGTACCAATCTACAAGCTACCTGAAGAATGATTTCACAAACATACAAACAAACAAACAAAACCCCCCTAAATTTTAAGGATACAAGACATCATGCACAGCTCAGGGGAGACCTGGACCAAGAGCTATGACACATGGAAGTAACTTGCTGGTTTCAAAGTGGGTTACCTTGAAATGTAGGGGCGTAAGCCACTCAGGTAATTTGCTTAAGGATTAAGAGGCCATAGATTGAAGAAGCTTGAATTTTTATCAGTGTAGCTGTAATGTATCTACTAATATTTCCTCTTGTGTTGACAATGGACCCAGGCAGAATTTATTATAGATTAAAAACCTGAAGGTAAATTTAATCTGTGAACATTATTAGCCTCCTCATGCTGATTAGAAGACTTTGAAATATTACAAGAACATCAGTCTCTTTTCCTTGCACTGTTTTCCAAACTTACATTTTGTTCATTTTGAGTGCAAGCAAATTAAAAAATTGCTTATAAATTTAGGAGGAGTATTCTGCTTGAGAAGTCACCCCCAGCTGCTCCATTAGCAGGAAGCTTGACTGTGTAGGAAACAAGAGTATGAGAATCATCACAAACCACTGTTCGAGGATCACCACAAACAACCGTTGGAGCCTCTGAGCACCTACAGAAACTGAAAAATACATCAGACTTTGCCATGCCCCCTTGCTCAGACTGATTTCCCCAACATAATCATAGAAAATAAAATAAACACAGCAAAAAAGAAAGGTCTACTTTGCTTTCTTCTGCAGGGAGGATGGAAGAGCCCAACACACATGGTCTGAAAGTCTAGAGACCCTACATAAGTGAATTTGTGGGGAAGCAGCCCTCTTAGCAGCTGACAGCAAGGCCAGTGCTCCTCACCAGTGCCTAGAATAGGTAGGATGAGACAAATGCTGTCTGAAGGACATGCCTTTACAATGAGTTTCTCGAGTTTACAGATGACAAAATCTATTCTCAGAGCCTGACAGAAACAAACATGACTGGAGAGATGGAAGTCTGACAGAATTATACTCAGGTATTCTGTGTGGAGCTACGAAAAAAAAAAGTGGGAAATTCACACATAGTTAATTAAACATTATTTGTATTTTTTGAAGCTATAGCAGTCATAGAATTTTAGCCATATCTTTTTGTGTAATAATTTTTGTCAGCTGGCAAGCTCCAGAAAATTAATATGTAAAACAAAAGGAGAATGACATGGCTCAATTTTGGGCTCATTTCTTTCCCCCCAGAACAAGGAAGAAGAAGGAGAAATAGGTCAACAACGAGTGCCTTTCAAACACTCATCCATACAGCACTGTGTGTGTATCTGGTGGGAGTAAGACAAGGCATATTCTACCAGAAAAAAAGGAGTTTTATAACTCAGCATGCTGTCCTTGTGTTCCGTTGCTGTTCACTGCACAGACATTCTTTACAGAGCTCCCTGTGTTCATCAGACAGTGGGCTACACAAGGAGAGAAAATAAATCGTATTGAAATACATCATGTACAGCAGGCTCCACATGTAGTTTTCACAAGTCTCCAGCTTCTGCTGACATGGCTCTGAGTTTGACAAGATAGGTCAGTCCAGTTCAAAAGCTGGAACCCATAATAGCAATCCTTTCCACAAAATATGTGGGAAAAATGAACTATAATGGAATAGAAATATTTTTGAGCAACTGTTAAATGCTGGGGTTGGGCCAAATGGACAGTTGGCCTGGGGCACCAGATTTTGCATAGGCCCATGTATTGTTTACTGAGCACTTAGTCCATCTATCTGTTACCTTCAATCACTCATGGGTGCCTTCATTCTGCTTCCAGGATGGCTGAGCCGAGGCGTCTCAATACAGCCTGGCAGCAGGAAGCCTTGATGTAGCCTTGAAGATGAGGGAAGGCAGCTGCAGATGAATGAATGCATGAAACTAGAGAGTGATGCAGACAGAAGTGTAGTCTGCGTGTTACCATCTTGTAAGTTTCTGTTGTTTCGACTTAATCAAACAGTGGGAGGATGTGGTCCCAAACAGCAGTTTTGGGTATAAAAGGGGAAGGTGGCGAAGAGTTCATTCACAATACATATTGACAACTCTGAACTTCTTTCCTTCAGTTCATCTGCTTCTAGTCTTTTCTTTCATGCTTTCTGACATCCCACAAAATTACTTTCTTATATTTTCCTTCTATTTCTTTCAAAATTATTTAATTTTATTAGTAGTTTAAATTGAAGTGACATGTAACTTACATAGATGACATAGCTTCTCAAAAACTGTGTTTGCTAATCTACTCAGTGTTTGATGACTAGCAATGTTCAGAGAAATTTGAAGACAAACTGAAATCTATAGCCCTGGGTCTTGCCTAATTAGTACAGTTTCTTATACATTTTGATATTGTGCCCCTTACAGCAATTTTTCTACAAGAAAAAGGCTGGAAAACATTGAATCAAGCTCTTAATAAGCTACCAAGAAAACAACCAATTTAGAAACACTTACTATCACACAAGTGACCCATTCTGACCTTCTGCAGCTTTGTTTTCAATAGAAAACAACCCCAAGGTTAAACTAGCAGTATGGATGCCCCCCTGCACAGTTAAGCATTCCCTCAGGGAAAAAAAACAAAACAAAACAAAACAAAACCACAAGGACAAAAAACCCAACCAAACCCCCCATAAAAAGCATCACATGTCTACCTATATTTTAACTACCCAATACTACCTAAAAACTACTCTCTTATTATTTAGTCAAACAGACAAGCATATGCATATAATCTGTCACAAGCAAGTGAGGAAACCAGGTGTTTGCTGGGGTCTCCTCAAACCACTGTATAGTTACATGCCTGAGAGGACAACTGGGATCCAAAGAAAATCTGTGTGCACTCTATATCATAAAACAAATAATTATTTCTCTGGTCATGTCAAAGATAAAAAATTGATTGTTTTGTAATGTTGAACACATCGTTTCCAGCAGTTATCCTGGTTTTGGACTCTCTTATATGAAGAGTTTCCTCAATCTTTTTCTTTTTTGACACAACCAAAAAATTTAATAAGTAAGCTCTGATGATCAATTAAAGGCATTGATTTCTTTGATTATTTGCAGACTTTCACTTGTGGTCTAATAAGAAATATCTGGGTCTTTTCAATTATTTGATTAAAGTAGTGTAAAATTGCATTTTGGATAAAACCACACAAGGAATGAAGGCAACTAGCCTTCATTCCTTGTCAGAGACACTAGCAACACTGAAGGATTCACAAGCCTCTTCATAGGCTAAATACATTATGAAGCAATCTAGACTGGACATATGAATTGTGTGATTAATTTGCAACATACACTAGAATGCTGGAAATGCCTTATGAATGTGAACTTCAATGACTATTGTGTAAGATTTAGTAATGTCATATATCTCAGGATTTAGTACCTTGTATATCTGTCTAGGGGAATAAATGGTCAGAGATAGGACAAAAATTTTGAAGAACCATGATTGCAATGCAACAAATGTGATAAATGATTTGCCTTTCTTACTCCCTAAATCTCTTCAGTTTCCTCATTTTCTCTCTGAGTATTGGTTTTTTTAAGCACAAAAAACCTCTGTGTGCCTTTCCTTTTCTATTAAAAAAATATTCATGGAGTAGAAGAAGTAAAATAAGGTCATAAATGAAATTGATTATGATCTCTTTATCAAGGGAAATCACACTGTGGAAGGCTGTTGGTGTATTATTATGACAGACTTTTTTGGTTATGCTCTATTGAATATCTGCCCTGGTTTCTCATAAAGGCTGAGAATTCTGTCAAAAATCCTCACAAACTGAAAGTTTTAAATGTCATTCTTGTATTTCCTGGCAATAACTCACTACTGACATTTTATTTTGTTTTTTCCATGGTATCCACATCAGCCATATTTTGCTATCCACATCAGCCATATTTATTGGACACTTTTTTGACGTAGTACCTTTTTGTATCTCCCTGCTTTTATCTATTAAATTAAACCATGCAGCCCGGTAAAGGTGTGAACATCAAGTTGTTTTCATTTACTGGCTCCCAATTAAGCATGCAGCTGCTGCACTTGAGAATAATAGCCATCCAGGAAGCTTCTGACAAAGCAAAAGCAAGGAGAGAGGTAGACAGAAGGACCCTTACTGCAACAGTCCTCATGGATGACCTGTTTCAAGGAATCATTGAGATCTGGCATTGATCTATTGCAGAGCAGAAAGCTGAATGGCTAATGAAGGCATCAGTAGGAGTATACAAAGACAAAGGTTTGGGGTCCAGTATTTTGACACAAGGTGCAGTAGCAATGAACCTTATGTCAAAACTACATCTCTTAATGGCTACATTTTATTTTCTTAGAAGTATTGAATAAGGTGAGGAAATAGATGAAGGGCAAAAGGAAAATAATACTGTTTTGAAGCAATATTAGTGTGAATACAATGCAGTAGAAATTGAATTAGCTTTGAGTCCCTGCTGAGTTGTATGAAATAGCTGTTAAAGCTAATTCACATAGTAACACATAATGGTATTATCGATTTACTTGATACATGGTTAATGAGTGTAATTTTTCAGGTTCTTTGAATACAGTAAATCCTGTTTACTTTTTTAGTGCAGACCTGCCTGCTGTCTATAATTTGACTTTCTTTTCGTTGTCTCCTCATTGTTCATTCAAATAAGCCTACTCACGTTCCTTCACTGGTAGGACTTGATAACATATTCTGAGGGAACACCTGCGTGACCTTTTCATTACATCTCTGTTATCCTTTGTGACAGTCTAGTGGGAAATTCAAGGGAAACTAACAACTGAATGGCAGGGGAGCATTAACCCCTTCAGGGATTGCACTTCATGGAAACATCATGACACCACATCGTGGAAACATGAAGAATGGGTCAGGGTCAAGAGAAAGGTCATTATGAAGCTTGAAAACCCTGAAACTGTAAGGAAGCAGCTGTGACAGAATGGATGAAATTCAACACTAAAGCACAAAAGGAATCAAGCAAGCTTTTCAGATTTTGGTATTGCACAAAATATGCTACAAAGGCAAAGTGTCTTTAGACTTTAAAAGGACATTGCCTGTGTTGTGGTGATTCTTACGGAGAGCAGGTAGTCAAGATCTTTCCTAATGCAAAAAATATCGAGGCAAAATTGAATTTCTTTTGACCAAATTGATTTATTCTCAGAAATTTTAGACTGTGTGATTAGGAGAGACATTATTAGTACATTCCAAATTCTATTGTAAAGTGTATGCGTTTCCCTGTCATTCAACTACTATCCTGATTTCCCAGATCAAATAGGTTTCAATACCAGTAAAGTGAATATTCACTGTGTATTTATTCATGTCTTTATGGTCTCAGTATCTGACTATCCTATCTCATACAGAAAAAAGGAACCCTGCTTAGAGGTTTAAATGCATTCTAAAAATGCAGGAATAAATTCCCTTCCTTTCTTTAGGCTTTCTGTGTCTTTATATGAATTTAGGCCTGGAAGCTGCCATGAGCTCTGGGCATTGGAGATTAGGGCATTTCCTTCTTTACTTGCTTCCCTGGTTCATCATACACAGGGATAAAGGGGATTAAACACTTTAATAACTCAAATAATTCAAATTTGTATCCAAAGACACAACAATATTTTGCATTTGAATAATCTTGTCTTCTTCCAAATACCTGTCCTTGTCTGGCACATTGCCAAAGTTGCTACCCTTTCTCAGTGGTGGTGCATTTCACAGGAGCAGATACACATCGTTTCTTGACAGTCTTTAATTCTAAAAAATCCTCCAAAATGAAGAAAAAGAAAATAGGATGGTTTACATCCTTTCCTCCAACCCTTCCAAAGTATTTCTGATTTCTAAAGCTTCAGTTGCCTTCTGTCCTCTTAACAATCACACGTCGGGTTGAACTGCCCATTCATTTTTGCTTGAATATTCTGTGGTTCTGAAATACTAAATAAAAGTAATAGAAAAATAGGATCAGTCTTGAAATACTACTGCTACTCATTCAAAATCAACTTCACTTTTAAAAAAATCCATAACATAAGTTTTCTACAGATAGAGGATTTTACAGAATAGATTAAAAACTACTAAAATTAGAATCTATTTCAGTACTTTAAAAATCTCCATTTAAATATTGCATTAAAATTTGATGCAAACACCCTGTCCTCCCCTATTCAGTCAGGTCATACTATCAGTTTAATTATTCTTCATGAACTACATGACTATAATTTTAGCTGATGTTCTTTTAAGTTCCATGCATATTTTCTACCAAATACACATTTGTATAAGAAACAATATAACAAATTGTCTATTTCCACTTATCTGATATCCAGGGATCATACAGCTTATTGATTGAACTGCTTTTTCTGAGATTTCTTGGAACAGTACTAGTGAAAACCTGAAGTTCACTGTTCATGAAAATTAACCAGGATTTTCATGCAGATATTGTGAGCACATGGATTTAACCATTTCCTTTCTCTTGTCAAAAGACCATACTCAGGAGTGAGTCTTTTCCTCTAAGAAGTTTGTGTAACAAGATAAAAGTAAAACACTGTCCAAGTACAAATCTCCTAACTGAAGAGACTAAATGCTACATCAATCAATAAGGGGATTCAACTGTTACAGAGGTCCTCTGTGGACCTTTTGTTCTGCTTGGATTTTATTTCTCTCCATATCCCTCTCATCTACCACATTCCTACAGGCAAAGACTATTACAAATTTATCATCAAATAAAACAACCATGAAGATTTTTTCCAAGGGTATTAGTCGACTGAAATAAAAAATTGAACTTCTGATCTGTTTAAGCTTTTCCTCTGGACTTGTGATTCTAAAGTTTATGTACATACCACCGCTGCCATAAGCTGTCAACTTTGACTCTAGTCACAAGCACAGAAATAGAGCTAGACTTATTTATAATGGGTTGTCTTTCTTAAAAACCAGTCATGCCCTGGGCTTATTTTGATAGTAATTAAAGTTTACAAAAAATGTGTTTGATATCTAGTAACATTTGTCAGACAGCTGAAAAAGACTAATGACAAAATAGACAAAAGACTAGAGAAATGATCTTGGCGTTCTTCACAATAAGTAATCTTTCATAGAATACTTATAATTATCTATGCAGTTGAGAACGTGCTGATCACTTACGAGTTTTTTGCTTACTTTGGGAGATGTCTTGATTTTCTGTTGATGTTAAGCTGTTTTATTCACAAGCAGTACTATTCTTAAAAGGCTAAGCACAATTGTATTGATTAGTTTAAATATACTTGTCTTCAAATGAGGTTCTCTTTTAATTGTTTTTCCCCTTTCTTTTCCTTTTTCATGAAAGTTAAGGTATGAGAAGCCAGGAGAAAAAAAAAAAAGGCAAAAACTAAAACCCAAAACAGACCACCCCTCCAGCCCACAAGTGAGTTAAACAACTCTGCCTTGCACCCTAGTCAGTACAGATCCTTGTGTACTGTCTGATAGAGTAGGCCAGGGAGTGGGCAGATGATTGACACCACTACAAGGGGTAATGGAGGACACACAGTGAATGTCTGGTGCTACCTTCATGAGCATTTTTGTGTTGCCCAGGGTAGGAAGACTAAGTGCACGCTGCGGGCCCACACTACCTCCCTCATTGTGCTCCAGAGCATGTCCAGAACCTGTAGCTGAGCCTGGGCTTGCACCCAGATGAGTTGGATGTGGGACAAGTCTGGGATCAGGCATATGATTCAGGTTAAAAGGCAATTTATATGTGTGTATGTGTGTGTGTGTATCCACATAAGCCTACTTCCTTCGATACTTTTATCACGATTATCATAAGGGTATGTAACCATTAAAAATCCTTGCATCCAAAACAGTTTCACACAGGTACAATCATTCTGTAACAAAACACATTCACATTAAAATGATACTTATCTCTGAAACTACCAAATAGCTTGTCCAAGATTTTTAAAGAAAAAAGATTGTTTCATAACAAATTCTTCCAAGCTTGAGAATGTCAGGCTTGCTCCGTAATTAGAATTTACCAGACATAAGGCCAGAGGGTAATTTTTCCCTGATGTTTCCCTGATATAAATGAGCAGTGAAGTCAGAAAATACACCAATTTTCTCTTCATTGAAAAAAAAGAAAATCATAGTTACCTGCTAAGAACCATCTCTTTGTTGTAATTTATAGATGTAAATAAAATACCATATCTACAATCACTACATAAGAAACAAGAAAACCTAGTACCAACAAAAAAGTATTTGTAATTTATTTTTATATCTCTTTGTACTTTAAATTAGTTGAATATTTTAAAATTGCAAAAAAACCCAGCAAACAACCAAAAAACCCCTAAATAAATTCATAATCAAAGACCACTTTGGTTAAAAGCTTTGCTGGCTCCAAAGTGAAGTGAAAGCAGCTGATAGGGAAAAATGAGGAATGGAATGTGTCCATGCAGACGCAAAAAAGAGGACGGAATGTATGAGATATTTTAGATAAAATCCCCATGACTTATAGTTAAATAGCTAACGTGGTTTAAACATGATAGGGGCAAGAGAAAGTCTAAAAAGATAGACATATTTGTGGATGGAAAATGTGACATTTAACAAATACAGCAAAGGCAGAAGAATTGAAACATTTTTGCCTTACATACTTCAGAAGTATCAAGTACAAATACACATATCAAATGAAGGGAGATCTTTTTAGTAATTAAGGAGAAACACAACCTGGTAGCATGAATGGTAAGGATGAATAAGTGTGTTGACTAGTTTACACTGAAGACTCATAAAAGACACAGCTGGTTCATAATTTGTTAAATAATGTATTTGAGAAGAAAATTGGTTTCCCTGGCTTTCGATACTGATTTCTTTAATCTTTTAATGATATAACAAATGTTTGAAATTGATCTTATTGTGACCAGGAGTAAGTACAAAGGATTTGTAATATCATAAACATTACTAGATAAATGTTGTGGAGATTCATTTCATTAAATCATCTAAGTAATATGGAACTTAGGCATCCATCTCAGCTAATCGTCCAGATCTTCTCAAGTCAGTAAAGAGAAATAGCTACCTAGAGGGAAGTAATTCTTCATGCCATCAAATGGTGTCCAGTCTTCCATTGATAGCTATGTAGGTTTTGATTGGGAGTCTTTGAAAGTCAAAACATGTTGTTTTATGTGGATTAAAATATCTACTCAGGCATCTTTGAAAGTGAGGGGTTTCTTGAAATAGGTGTGTTTATTACTTGAAATTCTACCATTCAGGGCTATCATGAAGAACAAACACAGAATTATTCACAATGAATTATTTAGCTTTTCCTTTTTAAAAACAATGCTTATGTGAGGCAACAAATACTGCCTAAAAGTGAAAACTTTAAAAGCCATACTATATTGTCTTTCACTAGCTAATCTGGAAACAAATTAGCACTATGAAGTGCAGAGCAATTGACCTTCTTAGATATTATATACATCACTTATAAAGCTAATTGCATTTTAATTGGGTTTCGCTAAATGGACAGTTTTGCAATGAGATATTAGGTTTTAAACATTTTTAGTTTTAATGAGTGTTAATTTTACTGGTGATTTGCTTCAGCATAGAAGTATCATGACTGAATTAATTCTGCCTGAAGCTATTGCACAATTTAAGGCCATAAATGTTGACAAGTACTAGAGATGATAAGAAGAAAAAAAAAAAACAACCAAAACTGGGAAGTTTGTCTCAAAAAGAGGAAAAATAGCTAAATAAAACTTCAGTTGTAATATTTCTGCATAAGTTCTAGGAAAAGCATTTTGAGCTGAAAATATTTCCATATTTTGAATTAAATTTGAGGAAGGTTTGACCTTTTTCTCTATGTATAGTTTCAGCAGAACTCTGGATTAAACTTGAATACTTGAGTTAAAAATATTTTTTTTGTCTTTCCCTCGGGTTAGCTTCCCATTACATGAGTGTCTCTTATTCCTATTCAGTAACACACAAATAGTCCTAGTGAGACATCTTCCTTTAAAGATGAGGATACCTTTTTCTAGCCACATACAAATTTAAAATCATTCTTTTGAAAGGGGATATCTGGCTTTTATTTACTTGCTAGTGAGTTCTTCCTACCTGCAATATCTTCTCTTTGTCAGCTGTTAGCTGGACTCCATGCGCGTACTACTTTTTCCCATTTTCCTAGAAGCCCTGACCCTTTCTTCCAGGATGAGACACCTGTTGCCCAGTCTCTGATCACAACAGCTGGAGTCAGATAAAACAAAGTGGTTGAGTCCCTTAAGATATAACCCAGAGAGGCTGGCTGGTGAAGACTTTTCCTCTCATGGTGAGCATCATTGAAATTCTTTCCCAAATGTTTTATGTCAAAGTTCAGCTGGAGTATCTTTCAGGACAAATCCCAAGAGTCTGTTTCATGCACAATTTTTGCTGTTTGCCTAATTGTATATGATCTGGACTGCATGTGGGGATCTGTTATGCTTCTAGCTGCTAGTCCAAATATAGTGGAGGCATGTTGAGCTTTGGTAGTATATTACCTTGTCTCATCTGCAAATGACACTCTTAAGTGCTACTAAGGCCAATAAAGTTAACTTAGAAGTTAACGTTCATCCTTATTACAGCAATTTGACATGCTCCTATAAAGGCTAAGCTTATAGAGCAGTGGTTATGAAATAACATAATACTATAATCAGGTAAGTCCTACTTTTGAATATTTATAATAATGAATATGTGTTTTTCTGTAATTCTGAGCAAAACAGAAGGAATAATAAAAAAACACACATTATTTTGATCACAAACTAAAATTAGTTTCTCTCAAATCGGTACCATCTATGAAATTAATTAGCATATTATTTATTCTTTCTTTGATAATGGCAAATAGTTAAACAGACTACTGAAGGAATAGTACTTCCTGATAGGATTTTTGGATTTTTTCACTTATTCGGGTGTAAATACATGTACATAAAATAGATGTTTGCCTAGTATACTTGAGGTGTTAAACTAACTTCAAGCCATTATCTTATGTTACGGTCAAAAGATATCCTCTTCCTTTTCCTTTTTCTTTTGGTGACGGGAGGGATTTTATATAATTATTTTAATTTTTATATTTATGGATCAACTCTTTTTTCATCTACATATTTTTCTACCTAAGCAAGCATATAATACACTGATGTTACTTTGGGAAAGACATTCTGGTTCCAGAAATATCTATAATTAGTGTATCTGGATGGTTCAAATTAGTGATATTTGTACTGAAAAAAGTTTTGAAATTAACCTATGCCAAATAAAACATCTGGAAAATCAGAATAGCAACAATCTTAGTCTGAATTACAAAGGCAAATTTTAACTAAAATGTAGAAGGATTTAGTATGGTTAAGGTGGCTAACCTACATACTGACCTAAAGGACCATTCTTATTTAGGGAACTTATTCAGCACATGCAAAAATCAAAGATCAACAGATCCAGATGTGCAGCTTGTGTACAGTCATATTTCTATGAAAAAGTGAGCCCTGGAAATGTGTCTTCAGTCAAGAATTCCTTATGTATGCTTCCTGTAAGCAAAAGCAAAGACTAAATGGCTGACATTCCAGCCATGCTTTACCATCTTTTAACTTTTTCAGCTGAAACTCAGTCCCACTATAGTTATCTGTGTAAAGAAACTCCTGACACTTTCAATAACACTAGGACAACTTGGACAACTGGCTGAACAGGCAGTATGTGCTAAGTACTTTCAAACTCAAATAGCACTGTGAAAGTTCAGAGGATTTACATTTTTTTCCCTACTATATCAGCAAACTAAGCTGAGCTGTTCTCATGGAGGAGGGGGAATTCTTTTCATTAGTCCAGGCAGATGACTCAACTCCTTATTTTTTATTTTAAAAACTAGTCTCAAACAGGATATTGGTTTCCAGATACTGTCTTCTTCTGACTATGGATCAGCACAAAGAACTATACAAAACATTAAAACTATTGAATCATATGTTCCTTGATGTATACGTGAGCCAGAACACAGGACTGTACATAGAAATCATCAAGAAAATGCCTTTAATCTAGAGTCTTTTATTAAAATACCTTCACTTTACACAGAAGGATGCCAACAAAGAATAAGCCATTGATTTCATGGCAGCTGCCTATAAATATAAGAATA
>VZTU01007021.1:3966-87741 GCA_013400835.1 Zapornia atra
GTGAGAAGGAGCGGGAAGGGGGAAAAGAGGAGGGGGAATACATAGCTGGCTACACAAACAGTAAAACAGCCCTTTAAGCAGTTGTACCTATACACACAAGAAACAAAAGCATCAGACACCTGGCGCAATTCTATTAGGACCTAATGCTGACAACAATATGCATCGTTATAGTGTGATCTGCTAATGAGCAAACACTGGAGGCATTACATGTCTTTAGAAGAATCAGACTTCCTACCTTAGTAAGACTGATAGAAGGTAAGTCTCCCTTTAAAGAAAGTTGTAAGTAAAACCAGGCAGCAGTTGCAGTAAATTGAGTCCTTTCAGTCACTGTATACATGCAGCAGTTCTGCAATAAGGGAAAAATATAATGGGAGGAGCAGCTGTGAACGAGTGACCTCCTGAAGCTGAGTTCTCTTTGTGAATCAAGCACTGGGAGCCAGTGCCTCTGATTTGCATGGATTATCTCCACTTGAACAGATACATTTAAATTAACTGGCACGGGGGCACAGAGATGAAAAAAAAAAGAAAAAAAGAAAAAAAGAAGACAGGAAGAGTAAGTGAGTGAGTGAAGGAGAGAGGGAAGCGGAGGAGGAGAGCGAGGAAGGCAGAGGAGATCGGGGCGCTTGGCTGGATACGCTCGTTGAGGCAGAGCTGTGTCTCAGAAGAGCTACAGCTCCCTCTTCATGTCACAGTTGTAAGATGAGGAAAGCTGTCATTATGGTCGAGTTTAAAACAGATTTCCCGCCCCCCTCCCTCTGCTCCCCCCAGCTTCTGATGGTCCATTTGATCAGATTTCTATAAACACTTAATAACTCAGCCTGTCATGCAGCAGGGTTTTATACTGCAAGCCTCAAATGATTATAAATCTGGTAAACTCCGCTAAATGATTTTAAACACAGAAATATTTTGAACAGAGTAACTTGTACAAATTGAGATGCGATATTTCCAAGCGTGCCTTGACAGATTTATTATTTGTCACTGCGCAGGTGTCTTTAAAATAGTTAAGGGAAGGCAGCATTCAAAGCACTTGTGTGCAGGAGGATCACTAATAAACAGGATGATGGTGTGTGCTCCAGCCAGCATTTTGAACGTTATCTAAAAATCTATCAAGACAAAAGGGAGACAAAAAATTTGCATTCAACCACTTCAGAATTTCTCCCTTATTACCATAAATTCCACAAACATTACCTGTTGCACATTCCTGATTTGATTTAAATGCAGTACTTAAGATGATTAGAGAAATATGAGAATATGTTCAACCCTCTTGAACCTGCATCCAATCCAGAAACCTGAACTAAACTTAGTTTCTTTTGTTTAGAGTGCTTCAAGTAAGTTATTTTTACACCATGGTACAGAATTTTGTGAAGCACTACACATACTCATTTTGCTCAGAAATCAGACCAAAAGTCATGTAAAAAAAGTAGACTGGCTTGTCACATATCCTTTTCTTACAGGCTGAAAATAGGAGTGGATGCAATTAACATTCTTTCGGAATTATCATTTGGTGGGATGAAATGTTCTATATTAGCAGTTAAAATAGTTGAACTTTGTCATCTGGGAAGCATGTCTTACTGTAAAGTACTGCTTGTTCAGAGGCCAACAGAATGAACCTGTCTGCAAAGACAACCAGGGCTAAATTCTGTCTCCAGAACATTCGCAGATTAAACTGACTCCTATATGAATTTGTTGTTCCTGAACCACATTTCTGGGGTAAAGCCCTAGGAGTTCTCTTTGTAGGTTCCCAACATTTACATGTTACGCAGATGCCAGAATGACGCCTCATCCAAACAGAATATATGGTAAGTACTGTACTTAATCTAGTCATGAGAAATTGCTTCTTGGAAATAATCACATTTACAGTAAAATTTGCTGCAGATAAATGATCACATAGATATTGAAGAAAGTGTTGTAGAATATATTTGGATTTTCTAATAAATGCTATGTGACACAGTTATTGGTGTCTGCCTGAGCCCCATAAAGTGCTGCATCTGAGAAATGTTCTTGGTTCTCTGGAGAAGGTTCAGGAGTTTGATTATTTTTGTATGAGAGAGGATGATCCTTCAACTAGACTCTGTATATCTGAATGTTTACCCAGATAATATTTAACCTTCCTAAAATCTCATCCCTCACTGTACAATCTCCAGAATTTCTCAACCCTGTTCTTTGGTCTTATCTTACTTGCGTGTTGGGTCCCAAATTTTTTTCTCATTTTTTTCACTTGTTCTTTTTCCAGTGGCCACTCACCAGGTAAGAACAGATTAATTTGACCCCAGCAGGGCACTCAGAAGTCTAGTATCAATATCAAATCTGTATATGATAGTTGTGGAAAGCAGCCTTCTGGTTGATAGAAGTCTTTGAAACATTTGCTCCTGTTTCTCTGCACCCTGCAATCCGCTCCTCAGTCCTGCAGTATTCCAAGCTGATAATAGTGTAAGTATCCAGTCCCACCAACCTGTATGTCGCCAGCAGCAGAGAATCCCAGAAAAGAAAATAACCAGCCACAAGGGAGATTTTCACCTTAAAAGTACAGGTAAGTGTTAATTACTGTGTAAGGAATTGAGACAGCTGTAGAGGGTACAAGACAAATTGCAGGGACAATGTGAACTGGTTGCAGAAGCTGTGGGATGTATCTTATTCTCTGGAAAGATATGTATGCCTGAAGTGTCATCTGCTAAAGTTCATGAAGAGAAGACCTTACTAGAGATGTGCCTGGAGGCAATGTTGAACGAAGCTGTGGATTTGAGGAAATGGTGTAAAAAAAAGCAAAATGAATGGGCAACTGGGGATTTATAGACACTTGTTGAGTGAGAGGTCATATAAGAGAGAGCTCAGAGGAGACTGGTGAGTCAGGGAAGCTTGCAACAAAAAGAGCAAGCGGAACAGTCTGGAAAGAGAGGAAAGCTAAAGAATATGCTTGCCATCTGGGAGGCTGAAAAAGTACAACAGACAAAACCAAAACAGAAGGTAGAAAGAAAGTGGAAAAGTTAATTTGGGAAAAAAATGTAGGAGACTAGGATCCAAAGAAGAGTGAGAAAGACAGAGAAGTTGGTGAAGAACAAAAGGCGAGATCATCTGTGAATAGAAGGTAGAATGGACTGAGAGAAAAAACAGTGTCTGCGTGAACTGGGAGCCTGTGTTAAAGAGAAGCAGCTAAGTTGTCCCTAGATCAATTCCACAGAACAGGATGTGAGGTCATTTCCCAAGAAGGAGGATGTGGGATGTGGGTGGAAAAGGAAAAAAAGAATCTGCTACAAATAGAGAAGAATCTTCTTCTTCGGCTTTGGTTTTTTTTGGTTTTTTTTTTAAATTTAATTTAATTTTCTTCACAGTGGGAAAATGATGCTATGAAATTCCCACTGGAATAAATCAAAGATGATTACACTAAATAAATCCATTGTAGGTAGGGGAAAAAACTGCCTAAAAAGTGAAGACTAATGGGAATGGTATCTGGCTGAATATCCATGGAAACAATTGAGCCTGAGATACACTTTGTTAAAAAAATACCTTTTTTTTTCATGTAAAAAGAAATACAAGCAAATCTTGCCAGAGGTTCATGACACCTTCAGGCCTTCCTATTGTTCATAACAAGGAGAAAATCTGGTTAGTGAGAATTGAGCTATTGTTGAGGAAGTACCAGTGGATAATAAGGAAAGAGGAGGTAAAATTATATATTGAGACTACAATATTTAAATGGACAAGCTACCCAGAAAAGATGTGAAGAAACCGTAAGTAACCTTGCATAACTGCCTTTCAGTAATCTGAGATGTTAAAAAGAAAAAAGAAAGGATGGCATAAGTTGAAAATACATTTGGGCCAAATTAATGCATGTATTTACTGAACAGTCAACAACAGTAAGAGATGAAACAACTACTGCCTTTGTTCTAGTAAGCAATACAGATACTAGAAGAAGACTGGTCCAAAAACTGATCGTGAGTTAAACTCATTTAAATTAAACGGAACCATCAGTAAAAATAAGACTTTATAGCTCAAAGGCCAAATTTTGATAAACTAAAAGGTCTTGCTAATGAAATTAAATAAACCGATCTATTCAAGACCTTGAATGCGGAGGAGCCTCAGAATTACTTTAAATCAAAGGTGCTAAAGCTGTATGGAACGTGTAGCTGATGGAGGGGAGAGAATGCATGGGGACGTGGTCAAGCTACTCCACGCAAAGGAAGAAATCCTTCAAGAAGATTTTTAGAGATATGCAGGGCATAGGAAGCAACACAAAAGACCTATCAGCGGAGACAGTTGTGTTTTAGGGTCAAAATACAAGGTAAAGTGAAAATTGTCACGAGTCAAACTAAACTAAAATTTGGAAAGGATATTGAAACAAATAGTGAAACAGTCTTCATATGGATAAAACAAAATCAAATAAACCACAGGATGTCAGTACCAGGGGGAATGAATGGAAGCAAAGAATATCTATTTGTAATTAAGAAGTGACTACTTTTATAAGTTTTCAGTAATATTGACCAGTGAGGAAACTGGATAAAAAATGGGAAAGTATTTCTCTCATGGTGATAGTAATTACCAAACTGGGAGGAAAACTAAAAGCATAGTGCTCTCAGGCCAGGGAGAGATATCAAACAAACTCCATTCCACATTTCTGACAAGAAAGGGAACATGAAATCCCAAACCTGGTAGGAAGCAGCTCAGACATGATACTGGCTGAATAAGGAATAGCAAATGTATTATCCATTTCTAAAAGGGAGACCTATGCAGCTACAAACCCATTAGTTTGACCTCAGTTGCTTTAGAAGAAATTTTGAAGGAAAAAATAATTGAAGACAGGGAGGTAAATGGAAAATGGGATAACATACAAAAAGGATTTACTAAAGATAGATCATGCCAAGTGAATTTGTTATCTCTCTTTAATAAGATAACTGATTTTCTAGACAAAGGATTTGTGATACATCTTATCTATATCTGTGGTGCATATGATACAGCATCACATAGGAAACAGGGGATTAGGAGAAGAGTTGTAAAGTGGATAAGAGATTGTCTAATGGATAGATAGCAACCGGTGGTATCAAAAGAAGCGGCATCAAACTGCAGGAAGTTTACTAGCAGGAATCCTCAAAAGTCAGTCTTGGGATCAATCTTTTTTAAGATCCAGGCATAAAGAGAAGAAGTAGGAAACAAAGTGATTATGAAAAGGGATCACTAGGGTTTTTTATTACATTAGATACATGTACCCGAATATTTTATATATGCACATAAAATAGGGTATTATATTTTTCTATAATAATAAAAAATAACCATGCCATCCCCAGGCCCGAGAGTGTGGCTTTATGTGAAATTCTGCGCACAGTCTTTGTCACTTGGAGTCAAGAAAATATGCTAAGACTGGAATAACTGCAGAGAGGTGCAACTGCAACGGCTGGCAGGCAGGACAACCACCACTCAGGGAGGAGAGTGAAATGCTTTGCTGCTTTTGTCTGGCTAAGCAAAAAAGCTGAAAGGGGATATGGCTGATGTCTATAAATGTATTTATTAGACACCAGCCTGGAAAACAGCCATATAAAGCTATAGGACAAGGCTGACGAATGGAAAAGCAGCTCATGCTTAGATAAGAAATGCAGACATGATTCCAAGCATGAGAAAAGTGAACTTTCCAGACTCCCAATAGCTGTAATAGAGGCAAAAGGAAAATTAGCTGCATTTTAATGAAGAATAATTCCTTTATTAAAGAAATCATCTCACCTGTTTGCCTATGCAATTAGAAGACTAGACTCGAGAGATTCTTTGCCTTTTGTTCCCAGTTTCAGTAATATATTCCATTGAACTCGGTGACCTGTCATGTGTCTTCTCCCTCCCCTTTCTTTAGTGCCAATCAGTGTCTTTGGTGTTACTGAAGAATCGAGCAGATTCAATGGTGTATCTGTCACGCTTCAGAATATGCTGTCTGTAGATGCACTGTGCATTCTTCCCACTTCTACTCTTCATTTTGAAACACGTCTGATAAGGAAAGATTATGTCATAGATATAACAATTATTTTAGCATCCAGTACAGAATCTGTTAGGCCCTCCATCCAAGATAACTAAGGAAAAGAAAAGGAACAGTGAAAGGGATGAGATAATCTGGCGGGAAAAGACAAGAGTGCAGTTTACCAGGAAAATATCACTGGAGCAAAAGGAATGAGAAAAGCATATTATCTTTTAGCATGACTGAGATCACAAAGCAAGTCAGGCAGAGTCAGAGCGGAGGATGTAGGAAAGATTAGAGAAAATGGACAAAGAAATTCAAAAACATTTTTAACTTTACAAGAGGCTTGATTTTGATTCAGTTATAAAAGGCGGCCCTTTGATTTATTTAAATCCACGTGAACATCGTGCTCTGCAATTGTACAACCTGTTAACAATTCTCTGTTGATTAGACAATGGAAACGCAGAAAAGAACCAATCATGGTTATAGTGGCAGAAAAGCCAAATACATTCTAACAACTGGCTATCGTGTTGATAGGACATTGCCACATCCCAGAAAGAAAAGTCTAGCAGATATAACTCAGTACCTACAAAGTCAGATTAGTATGCAAAAGTGGGAATACTCATGCTGTTGGCACTGTGTTTGTTTATTCCCATTTCCTATACAGGCAGATGTGAACATCAACAATAACTGAACACATTCAGACAAAATAAAAACTCCTGGATTTTTCTTAACTTGACATAAATGCTTATGCATACTGTAACTAAACTCCAAATATCCAAAATAATCAATATCAAAAGGTTCTACCTGAAGTGCTTTTGGCAGAGCCAGAGATGATTAATTCCAGAAAGAAAAGCCTACAGTCTTTCCTTAGGAGAAAAGTAGAAGAAACCAGATCCTTGGCGACCCTCTAAGTGAAGCTTTTGAAAGAGGCTGAAGAAATTTCACTGAAAAAAGCTGTTTTGTTGCATTGGAAAACTTTGACAAAGTCTTTCAGATTCCAAGGAAGACGCTGAGGAAACCTTTGATCCCTTCTAGGCTTTTTTTGTAAAGATGAAGAAACGTGATGCAGTAGCAGTGCAGCTGGATGCAAGTTTTGGATCCAGTTTTCTCCATCTCAAGTATGCAACTATGGACAATACAATCACTGTTCTGCTTTAGAGAAACTCACTGATAGCAAAGATGTTGACAAGAACATAATTTTAATTGAGAAGCTATAGGATCAGTAAACCATATAGAAAAAAATTAAAAATCCTTCTACAGATTTAAACAAACAAACAATCATGTCTTAAAACTGTGAGTTAGATACCCTGCTTTTTTGCTACCTGAAATAAGTAGGAAGGGCCTATTCTAAGGTCCAAGTCAAAGCTAGAAAAGAATCCTACAGTTAAATCTGCAATTGCTAAAGGTTTTTCTTATGGTTTTTTTTTCTTCTCCAATTTGTACCAAAATCTTCCTAGAAGAGAAAATGAACCACCTCAGAAACAACCTGGTTTTAAGAGCAAACTGTCTTCAGGTGCAAACCTGGAGACAGCTCATATCTAAGCCACGGAGGAGATATTAGGTCACACATGTGGAATTCTGCCCCAAAATAAGCTTACTCATATGCTGAGAATCCATATCGCAGTGAAAATTTAATTGAAAAAATCTTCCATAGATTTTTCACAAAATGTGCAGTTTGTGAAAAACAGACATTTGGTGTCTGTTGAGAAACTATCTCATTGTAAAGTTCCTGTATGACTTTAATGCTTCTGTATGCTTGCAGATATGTATGATTTTGTTTTTCTCATTTTGGAGAGAATAACTGAAGTCGTTTGATAATTTGTACAAAAAATGGAAGAATAGATGCTCTGGATAGTCTGTGGTTTACTTATGATGACTGTAGGTGATCAAATTGCTAGTTCAGCCTTTCAAACCCCATGTAAAGAAATAGTAGAAAATGCATTTTAAACATATTTAGCAACAGAAGAAAAAGGAATAAAATAGAACATTCCAGAGAACATTGAAACTATTACTGGTATTTTACTTGTAATGACAGCTTTCCCACACTTCATACAAAGCATAGAGTGCCTGTTAGGCCAAAATGTGGTGGATGATCTTTATAGAAGAAGGGTGAAATTTAAATCCAAACTCGAAGACTGTATAGCATAATGAGCAATAGACGGGCTCTGCATTTGATTCCATTAAGTGAAATGTATTTCATTAACAAAAGTGTTAGCAGAATTAAAACCTCACACCAAAGGAATGTGAAAATCGTCAGTGGCAGCTAAAAAGCTGCTACAATATGGCACATATTGCAGAACAACTGAGACTGATGTGGGATTAAATACATATGAAATGAATAAAAAAAAAACCCTGACAAAATTGTAGCAAAATTTGAATGCTAATTTATGGCACCTACTGAAAGAAGCAGGACAGCAGATCATCTGCATATAAATGGCCTCAACACATTTCTTGGTGCCAGTCTGTTACCCTGCTCAAAGGGAAACAAAACACATTTTTAACCAGACTAAGGCAAGAAATAGTCAAACAGGAGATTAATTTAGTTTCATTAGTTAAGGAACAGGAATAATAGTATTAATTTTTTAATATAGTCTAGTAAAATTAGAAATGGTGAAAAAGGGGGTATGAAAGAGAGAAGGCAAGAAAAGAAAAGCAGAAGAAATACGATAAAATAATAAAATGTACCTCCATATTAAAGACAAAATGCCTTCACATAGACACTGTGTTATGCATAATTATGCTAACTGACCCTCTGAATTTATCACGAGAAACAGTCTTACATCTTGTGATGCTCTGAGCATCAAAAAGGACTCTGAGGAACTTAGGGAAACAAAAAACTACTATAAATACCAGGTGACAGAATAAGATAGAGCACCATGGACTTCTAAATACCAGCATGTAGCAACTCTACCCATAAGCATCATAATTACAGAGGGGAAAATAAAAAGCTATATGGGAAAATTTTTAGAGAAAATTGAAAAATTAATTATAAAATCTATGAAAACTAAGCATGCATATATTTTGGAATCACTTGAAACAAAAAGAATTTTAGATTTTTGTTTTCTTTTTGTAAAACTATTCTGTATTATCTACCTCAGAGGGCCAGCTATTTCTGTGAACAATTATGTTAAATTTCCAATGTGCGTGACGTTTTTGTTCTTTTAAATATATAAGTGAAAATTTCTATGCATGTAAATTAGTTCAGCAAGTAAGAATTGAAAAAAACAGCACGTGTATTGATGAATAATAAATAAAAAAATCTTAGTAATTTAATTTGTTTAATGTGGGCTTCTGTTTTACCAAGATTAGCACAAATTTCAGAAAGCTTCTATTTTAGAAATTTTGTGTACTAGTATTTGAAATTATGTATCCGAACTCAATGAATACTTGAAAACTGAGTCATCACATCTGATTATGTGGCTTGATATTACTGTATGACATTCTGTACAGCTTTATCACTTTGTTTGTTTTGAGTGACCAGCTGAATAGAATCACTTCTGCTAAATGCCGTGAAAGAAAAGGATTTGGGAGTATTCATGTAAATGTAGCTGCATTTTCAAAGCTGCTTGGGGTTTCTTCCACTTGTGCTTTATGAACATAATGTCATCAAACAAGACAAAAGAGTCAGTCTATTGTCATTATGAAAGATCAAGTGTCTCTTCTCCCTGTAAATACAGTATTAGCGTTCCTTCCTTTAATTGCTGGAATGGCTCGAGGGGTGAGCTGGATATCTGATGAATCCCTCATACACTTTTCAAGTGGCAGTGGAATCTAAACCATCCTTCCTGGGTCGTTGTCTCCCTACCTGTGACAGGGCTTGCCTCACATGCTCCCCTGTGAGCCTAGTTAACTCTCCTCCCTGCTGCAAGCTCCACACCTCACACCACCTCCCTGGCCTAGAGCACTGCCTCCTCTCAAGAGGTTGCTCACTGCCCTTTCTGAATGTGCAGCTTTGGAACTGTCTAATGACTTCACTGTTTGTCTTTCCAATTGAAAAAACGAGGTCTATTAACGTGACAGACCGGCATTTTCAGTGACTGATTCACTTGGAGGCTTTTCATATTTCCTAGGCATGAGCTCACGTTGTTTCTTTTCCTGTTTGAAGGCCCCAGCAGACTGTTGGTTTTGATCCGTGCAGGGCAACCCATGAGTCGAATGAACACAACAGTGTTTGTACCAACACCATACAGTAATCTCCTCTCTTGTCCCCAATTACCAATGCAGTATTTTAATATACAAAATGCTCATTCTGGAGTACCATTTTGAGATTTGCTATTTAATTTCAAGAACAATATCATAATCAAGTATATTAAATAGCACTCAACTGAGAATGTTCCCCTTTCATACCTTGTTTCCTGAAAGGTTTAAGCTGTTCTTTAGTTTCCTATTTTCTATTTCTAGTAATTTCAGTGTAACTGTACACAGTACATAACATTTAACATACACATTTATTTCATGGGATTAAGGGCAAAGATCTGAATAAAGAAATGTATTTCTAAATACTAGGAATTTAAAGTTGCTTGTTAATCTTGGAGTTTATTAATAGATCCCAGCATTAAATACTTAATTTGACTACATAACTGGGAGCCTTGTCTTTCTAACTGTCTCTATATTCAAAGGGGGAAAAAGAGAGATTGAGAGAGAGAGGAAGATTCCTTCACAGAGCAATCCAGGTCGCCTAAAGCAGGCAGGACCCTCAACCCCCATTCTATCTGTGAGGCTGCAACAAATTTCCACAGGAGATTACTTAAATTAATCTATGTTTTTTTATTCTAGTTGAGTATTGGGAGAAGTGCTGGGATTGTGGTGTCAGAGATGAACACATTTATTTTAAGATCACCAGCATCTCATGGATGTTGGTACCCATTTACCATCACTATTAGTGGCAATTTGGTGTCTCCACTGACATTGTTTTGAGAACCTCATTCCAGGAGTCATGAATGGAAAAATCTAGCTACCTTTTCCTTTTTTTTTTTTTTTTTAACCAGGGACTCCTTTTTGCTAAATTGCTTTTATTACTTCCTCTCACTTCTCATTTTAGCAATCCAAATCCTCTTCTCCCTTTCAGAAGTGAATGAAAACTGTTTAGGCAGGCTTGAATTTTAACACCTGGATGAATTAAATCTTTCAGTTCTCTGACTGCCTTCAGGAAGCTCTTTTTCATTAAAAGTGATTTGCATACTACCAAACTGTGTTTCCTATAAGTCTTGAAGCTGATTTGAAACAGAGGGCTGATGGGCAAAAATCAACTAAATTGCTAAAGAAGAGCTAATAAGGTCAATCAAATCAGTAAATCAGTTTTAAAAGAAATCTTTCTGGGTTAGTTTTCTGTTTGCTCAGGAATTCAGGCAATCCTGTTCTTCATGCAAGTCTTACTTTTTAATTCATCACATTTATTTTTGCAAAGAAGCAATATTGAAGATTGAATTTAAGCAACCACTTTAGCCTTTTCCACTGGGTTATGTAATGCAAAGAAATTACTCCATGAAGAGTGTAAAGCTTATCCACCTTTTCGTTACTGTGTCACTCTCTCATGACTCTTTGTTGTATGCTTTGTCCTGTTATTAATATTCATGGATTTATTACAGTACTGGCAGATCTGATTTATGCAGACATCTCATCTCCTTGCAAACCCTGGGAAGGAGTGAGCAGGATTATGTTAATTTGTTCTCATCTAGAACCCTTAGATATATTTATCAGTGCAAATATAATTTGGAGTATTTTGGGTCAGACTGTCAAAGGTGCTGTTTCTTTTGACAGTACTGGGTAACTGGAAGAAACTGAGGGCAGGTTCAGTCGTGTCATGTCTAGGTGCTGTTTCAAGCTGCGGAGAGAGTGTGGGCTGCAGAGCAGAGCTCTCTCCTCTGCCAGTCCTGGCTCAGGCTGAAACAACCCAGCTCTGATTCTTTTCCTTATCTATATCTGTAAGCGAATCTTTGCTACTTCTGTGCATTTAGGTCCAAAACTCACCGTGTGGGAATAATATTAATTTATAAAGATCTGTCCTATCGGATGTACCTGGCAAGTTTTTACAAATTTGTTCTCAGGGGAATGGCAGCTATGAACATCTACTGATGTGGGATGCCTGGGAAAGGGGAGGAACGTTTCAATTCATGGAGAGGGGAAGTAAGTTTATTACTAGCTTTTTCCTTTATGATGACAGGACTACTTCAAGCTGATGACAGGTAGAGGCAGCTGGGTTCCGCTTTCCTGAAAAGAGAGCATCGTGGGGAATATAAATACTGCCTGCCCCAAAACAAACACTGAGCGCATGTGCGCACTGCATATGCTCAGCTTTTGTGTGTAGCATGTGTACATCCTACCCTCTGAAGGACCTCTAAGGCCCATTTTGTGTTAGTGGACGTGACTGCATGAACAAATGTTTTTACGTGGGGCAGGGAGGAGAAGGGAGTGGAGAGAAAAAAAGGCTTAAAAAAAAAAAAAGTAAGCCAAAAGCAACTTTCTACAGATCTATCCAAAACCACTAAGGCTAGACCTGGCAGTTGGCTAAACTCAATATTTGTACTATTCAAAGTATTTCCTAGGGTAATTATGGAGTAATACAAGGAAATACTGTGTTGAGAGCCAGATATGTTAGGAGGTAATGAGTGCTTCCTTTGGAGCTGCTTTGAGTTGAGGGCGCTCAGCACCTTGCAGGAGCCAGCTTGTGCTGAGACCTTATTCATCTTGAATCGCAGTGATGTGACTATATACGACAGATGGAGAGATGGAAATAAAAATCAATGTCGTATAGAGACACCTTCGTTGACTTCAGTGGTATGCCACACATCTGAATCAGGTTAAATTTTGTCTTGTAGCTATAAAGACACACTGTATTTAAAGGAAACAGATTACCATTAGAAAATGGATCAGAAATATTTGTCCTAATTAAGGAATAAAATTATTTTTTGCCAAAATAATAAAGCAGTACAGTAATATTTTTTCTGCATTTCCTTCTACCAGAGCAACAGGAAATAAAAATAGTTTTTATTATAGTTTGTGATGGAAAAACATTAAATGATTTTTTCATCCGGCATTTAATGACAGTGAAGACTGAAATGGCTTGGAATTTTATTTATAGCAGATTTCTATCTTCTTTCCCACATAATTTTAGACTGATACAAATGTATCCATCTGTGTTCAGCGCCCCTGAGAAAGGCATTAAAACGAAGCAAATTCCCTCTCCTTCTCTTTCAGTAGAAGTATACTACGTGGAGAAGAATTATATAATTTACAGTACGAACAAATGCTATCAGCTTTCTCCTATGCATACTGCAAATTGTTCTCTCAGAAATGTGCTACATTTTAACATTTTTGCAAACTCAGTGGCTCCTTTCTGGCCAGAATCTTGTACATCTCATTTGATGAGAAATACATTCATTCTCATGAATATCATGTAAAATTCATTAACGTCTTTATGAAATTGCTGTCAGTAGTGTTGGAACCTGGCACAAAGTGAATAACAGTAAATGGGAATCTTAAGAGAGGTTTTTGTCAGGGTTTTGGTGTCGATATTAAAATATATATTAATACCATAGTTAAGAAAATATAACTTAAATGCAATAATACCAGGAATTTTATTATTAATATTATGCATGTTTATAAAAACACTTTGTTCGGATATGCATTGCAATCCAAACATTATGTATGTATATTCTTCATATAACGCTTCTTTGGAATTTCTCAAATGGTAGGATTTCTCAAAAAAAATAGCTTTAACGGGATTTTTACCATTCTACAGGTTGGGAAATCTGGTATTTAGAAAAGGCCTCATCTAGTATTCTCTGCATATCTCAAATTACTGCACTCCATGTAGGATTCTGGAAATGATTTAGCATCATGTCCAAATTAAACAAATTTAAAACAACAACAGCAAAAAACTGGTATCTGCTCCCATAATCTTATTAGGTAAGTGAATTGCAGAGAAAATTCAGCAGCAGGGTTGGGGACCTTTAATCTACATAATCCTCTTTCCATCAAGAAGCCCCTTGCATTCTTGCAATTCTCAAAAGAAACATATCATTGCTATCACTGGTCAAATACTTATTTTACAAAGAATTTGTTTTATAGCTCTCCAGCTACCTTATTGGTCTGAGTTCAGATGGGTTGAAAACTCATCAATTAAATAATTTGAAACACTGAAATTGTTTGGGAGTTCTTGATTTTAATGCTCTCTTTTTTTTTCAGATGAGGAAATGAGTCACTAAGTATACATTCTGCTGTGTTTAAATCAGAATGTCAAAATATATATATACTTATGTAGGATTCGCTACGAACAGAAGTTGACTTGAGACATTACATGCCAACATTAACTGTGAGAGGGCACTGGGAAGGATTCGCTACCCACTTATGGGGCCCAAAGCATCTGTTATCATGACCCGTTCCTTAGCTCTCAGTAGTGTGCTGGCATAGAGCAGCCTTGTAGTGAATGTAGAGGTGCAGATGGTAACTCAGTGGTGGGCCATACCCCAGCTCTGACGCTTGAATACTCAGCCTCCAATTACTGGGACAAAACCTTGCTGCACTGAAGGAAGGGTTAAATAAGAGCATAGCAGCTAAAAACTGTGGGGGGTTTCTTTCACTTTTTCTGCTCATATTCTGAGTGCACAGCGAGTGCACTGAGGTTACTCTTCTAGCTCTGAACAGCCCCCGTCCCATGTCAACAGCAGTGAGCAGTACACACCTCGGAGCTGAAGAACATATATTTTTGATATGTCACAGACTAATAATTCCTTTTCAAAATACTTCCCTTCTGTATGAAAAAAGGCATTGGAAGCCTTCAAAATCAAGTGTGTATCATCTTAATCAGCCAGATTCCACCCCTTATCCCATCAAAAATTTATTAATTTTATAACTTCCCATAACACCTTTTTATTGCTTTTTGTTTGGTTCTCTTCCCCATACCCTCTTATCACTAAATGCTGCTAAATACCAAAACTGAGCAATTTTCTCTCTCTTCATTGCCATCAAAACAGACTGCTTCTCCAAGGGTTCACAGACAATTTTGTCAACTTTTCAGAGTTTATTCCTTCCTCAGTGTGCACATAGCCCCAGACTGCTCCCACATGTCCAGGGTGCCAGTGTTCTCTTGCAAAGGAGAGAAAACTGCTTGAGAATCAAAGACCCAGAGATCTGGCAGCATCCAAATGAAATCCTACTAGCCCCTTGCAAGCATTTCTCCAGTCCATACATGCCCATTGTGACTGATCTGAAGAGCCTCGGCACTGGCTTCCACGTCAGAACTGTCCCTCTTGCCTCAACCACGTCCTTGTAGCACAGATCTGTGACTCGGATAAGATTTTCTTATATCTTTTCTGATGTCACACCCAGGTTATACCCTTGTTCCTGGGTTAGAAATTAAAGATGTCATAACAACTAGTAGTTAATTTAATTAATATAATTTTATTGTATTCTTTGTTTAAATTTCCCCCATTCTCCAGTTCCTATTCCCAAAGAAAACATGTTGTTGTTAAAGATCACCCACCAACATAGATATACCTCTTTCCACCAGTAAACATGAAATTCAAATATATTTTGTGAGTCCACTCTGACAGCTGTGGCCACAACAGTCATTTGGTGTGACTCTTCTCTCTAAAAAAAAGGAAAGAAAAAAAAAAGTAGTAAGCTTTCATATTATTATAACCACATAGATACTGTATGAATATGATCACAAGCTCTGATACAGATGTCTGTCCTGTTGTGGAATGGAAAACTGCATTGTGCTGTGCTCATTAGGACAAGCTCATCCTGAAGAGCATGTTGGATATCACAAGCCAGTTAAATCTCTGACTCTCCAAGGTAAGACTGATAAACTTTCAACAGCTAGGTCTTGACCTGCAGCAAGCCCTCTCCTCCAGCTGTACAACAGCCTCACCATGCTTATTGACAAGAGTTACAGTGGTAGATCTGGTTGTAAGGGTTCAGTGACAGTTATGCCAGAGTAACTACCAATTCAAAGTGGCACCTTATCCAAAGGATGCCAGTATTTTGCAACAAAGGTGGAATTATATAAGTAAAGAAAGTACATTTCTTGCATAATAATAAATAAAAATAACAGTGGGGAATAATATCTGTTAAACACTAGTTTAAATGCATGCCTTTGGTTTGTAAACTGATGCAACTTTCTTGTGTAAACATATCCACAATGACAATACTCTGATTGTAACCAACAGGGAAAGTGTTGCCATCCTACTACATGTATGAATAAGTTGAAGTGGTGTTCAGGATGCTCTTTATACAGAAGGTGTACAAAAAAACTACTTGGAAAATAAATACATTGATGTGAGACCCATTTAGGCATGTGAATACTAACAGAAGTTAGGAAACAGAAGCAGGGAGTCATGGGCTGTGTTTAATATAGGTTATAAAAATATTTCAGTGATAGATGTTAGGTAGTATGTCCTAATAAACTGATTTTTTGTTTACATCTGATGGATTCCACCAAGATTGGAAATGAGTTAAAATCTTTCCACTGTTTTATATTCCCTTCTAAAAGTCAGTTTAAGAAAAAAAATATTAAAATACCAAAACTAAAGCAAAATGCATAGATTTAATGGCTTTCTCACCACATTGGAGTAGAAATTCTAAGTCATTGTTACTATATCCAAAACATTTTAAAAGTACAAGCAGGGAATGCATCTCTATCATCTGAGTTTAATACAAAATCATGTTCCTCTCCTGTCACACAGAGAATTTGTTATAGATTTTATCTGCAATAAAAGCTATGTCAGTAGTGCCACATAATACATTTGTAAAGGTTAGAGATATTTTAACCCACATCTGTGACCAGAATTTTAATGACAAGCATATCCTCTGAAGAAGTACTAAGAGAGGAAAACTCTTCTGTAGATATTAATGCAAATCAGTGTAGAACAATGCCTACACAACGTTGCAATAGGGTCATTGTGAACCATGTCCTTGAAATTACAAATATGTGACATAAGTAAAAATATATTATTACAAATTCTGTCAATCTCCTGTCCTTGTCAGGGGTTTCTGCTTTTGCAATCCAGAGAGATTAAACCATTTTATTGCTTAAACTGTCACGAAAACCTGCAAAACAGAACAGCAGAATTACTTTAATGACTTTCTTTTTGAAATATGCATTCTTACAAACCATGCATAATGAATAGTGAATTCACAGATGTATTGCTTCTGTCCATTTGTATTTCGTTTAAAGAAAATTCATTTATTTCCACCTTGAACTTCGCTAATTAGGGGAAAAAGTCAGGGAAGCTAGCACCCCATTGACAGAAGTTTTGTTCACATCCAAGGGCTTGAAGGAGGAAGTTTTACATTTGAAACTGGAGTTTAACATAAGAAACTAAAATTTTGATATAGAAAGGTAGCACGTCCTCTTTAATCAGTGTATCTTTTGGTGAAACTTTTCTGTGGGACTACAATGTCTGCTTTAATTGTTCTTGATTCTTTCAGTTGGCTTGAGATGCTGAAACTTCTGCAAGATGCAGCTCAGCAATGCCTTCTCAGGAAAAAGACCTCACAGGAGGTCTATCATATGGATTCCACTAAGAAACTGAAATTGTTGATTTGAACTTGTTTTACTCAGGTATAGCAAGAGAGTCCTGTAACACTGTTTGCCTCATTGAAAAAAAAAAACCAAAACATATCCAAAACAAACTCCGGGGTTATAGGTCTTTGACCATAGCTACTCATCCTACTTAAGGCTTATTTTGGCATCTGATCATCTTTATTGGAACTGCAAGACTCATTTTGGGTAAATGATAATTTAATTAGTGAGCTCCATACAGAGTTTCAACTTTTACCTTTCCCCTTAAAACAACAAGTTTCTAGAAAGCATTGGCAAAGTCTTGTTTTGATTAACCTTTTATCTTCAAGCCTTAGATCAATATCAGGATATTTTTTTCTCTTTTCATTCATAATCCATTTTAGAAAATACTGTTGATGTCTGCTGCATTACTGATCCTCCACATTACATTTTGTAATTATCCATAAGATTTGTGTAGCATAAAGCAAAACTGTTTGCTTTTAGGGGACATCTGCTATAAATAAAATGATACTATAAATTTTCCAAGACAGCCATTACCTACCTAGTTGTTACAGAGGCAAAAAGTCTTGGCTTTCCAGAGCAGGTTCCTTTTCGGCCTCTTGCCAGGGAGGTCAACAGCATTTACTTTTGTGCTTTTTCTATGTACCCTCCCCCACTTTAATGAAATTAGCATGTAATGCTTTCGACGCCTGCATGTATCAGCTTTCACTCTTTGGGGAAACATGCGAACATCATTAAAACATCGTTTCTCCCTCTCTTTTCAAAAATATTTCCTTAAAACTTTATGAAATTCAAACTCAGGGAGTTCACTCTGATGCTGTCTTTAATAAAGCGGCATCTGCTAATGCTGGTAAACGTAAGTATCTGTTATCATTTCTGGTAGGAACTTCTATCTTCATGACCAGGGAGACCTCAACATGGACATAACATTTGCTATAAAGGTGCCATCTCTGGAGCCCAATTAGGTATTTGCTCGATGCTTAGGAACGCTGTTCAAATCTGTTCAGTGTTTGCTTTGCAAAGTAAAAGAAATAAAAGGAATTTTTAATTATATTGATGCTGCCACTTACCTTCAATACTGAACGCTACACTGCACCATAAGGAAGACTGTGCATATCTCTTGTCTCCCGAGAAGATTCACAGCACGGCTGGGAAGTGGGGTTGCCGTTGATCTCTTTTTAAAGCATGCTCTTCTCTGTAGTGGTTTGCTCTATAAGCTTGTTAAGAGAGGAATGAATTAGGAGTGAGCTGATGACTTGCTCACCTCAGAGAGGCAAGAATTATGTTCTTGCATTCTTTGAAAAGTTCATGGGCAGCATTTATTCAGGTACTGCGTGTGCCTTTTCTTCATGAGGCTCTCAAATATCTGAACTGTGGTGGGCCTTGGCATTTTTATAGTGTATTTACCTTCCGGTATGTAAAGAGCAAAGGTGCTTTTCAAGTTGAGCAGGATATGAAGACTCCTTCCTTGGCAAGAGAACCTCAAATGGTTTTGCAGCTAGCTGAGACTGAAGGAAGTGCTTTTGATGGATGAGTCAAAATGACATGTTTGCGGTTGAAATAAGGTGCTAGTCACAGGTTTTTGAAACAGCAGCCATGGCAAGTGCTTGAAAGACAGCTTTTTCCGCTGAATTTCTGTAGGGTGAGCTAGTTACACTTCTGAGTTGTTGCTTTTGCTGTCAAAATCCCTTACTGCTATTAGATAATGACATTAAAGTAGGTTAGAAAACTGTACCAGCAACCTAAGCTGTGAACAGTCATGAATCAATTCTCACCCCAAAATGAGTGCAAGAGCTTTCCTTTGTAAAAGTGAAATTTGGGATTCTTATGTAGGCACGTGACCACTACAGCAGGGATGATAAAGAAAATACCGAATATGCTGGGACTCATGGTATCTCAGTGACAGATGATAACACAGAAATAATAGTGTTCCATTGTGGGACTCCCTTGCTTTTTGTCACTGGAGAAATATCTCATACTAACAATGAACAGGCAACATGTCTTTATTCTGGTTTTATTCTATAGTACCTTATGTACAAAAGGAATTGTAAAGCTGCATGTAGCAGGTGGATACGGTATACAAAGAGATGCATGCTTAGTAACACCTCCCTAATGAGAGTTTACTCTTTCAGCATCTCTGATATCTGTTTTGTAAGGTACAGCTGTCCAGGGCACTAGGGGAGGAATAGATAAGATAAAATGAATATGGTTTAATTAGGCTGAAACTTTATTTACTTATCTAATTTTGGAACTACTGAATAAAGGAGTGCAAATGCTAATACTTTATTTAATTATTTTCATTGCTTTAAGCCTGTTATGTGTCCTCTGTTCTTCCACAACAGTCTCCTGAATATGAGGAATTTGGAGGCATGGAGAAATAGCAAAAATGGAATGAATTAATGTCATAGAATGACTATGACATACCAATAAAACATTTCTTTCAGCTACTTTATACATTTCACAGATCTTTGTGTTTTAAAATGTTATTAATCTTTTATGGGTTATAGTTTGATTTTATAACAGTAAAATATGTTGTTTTCTTTAGCTGATTTTCTGTTTTGATACTCCTTTAGCATATTGGAACTGTATTAGTAACTACAAGAGTACATGAGAAAATTCTGACTACTGAATTTCAAGAAGAACTGAGCATCCATCATGAGGATCAGCCTAATGACAGCCTATTCCAGTTTTCTGCATCTCTTTCTCCATCTCTTCTAGCAACAAATGGGGACAGTATTAGAAGGAGAGACCACTAGACTGTCTACTAGAGGATTCCCTTTGCAGGAGAGGTTACACTTTAGTCTCAGCGTTGTTGGTGCAGGCTGCAGCTATCGTACAGATTGTCAGGACAACTTCAAGACAGCTCATAAGCATAGATATAAGGATGCATGACATAATGACTTGCTGAATATAGCTGATCGACTGGGTTTTTTTAATGTTATATATGCACTGACACTTGCTCACCAGCTATCAGACTCAGAGCAATAGACTCAAATGTTTCAGCTTAAGGTAAATTATATTGCCTGGCCAATGTCAGCATAAATAAAACTTTTATATCAATTACTTTCATGTAACCTGTGCTCTATATATTTGAGAAGTGTTTTGAAGAGGGTTTTTTAGTTTTAATGTATTGGTACTTAACCTTTTTGTCTCCCTCATCTGTAATAACAGCTCTAATTATAGTAGTTAGATGTGAAGAAACAATCAGAAATGTAAAAAAATGCATTCAACTTAATTTTAGATAAATGTAAGCGACAAACTTAGGCCAGTAATAGAAAGCTTTCTTTCCCCCTATGGGAAAAGAAATTATCTTTGGATTCAGAATGCTACACAATACTCTAGTCTGGCTCAATGGATAGACAACCTTAAGCCTGTAGCCGGTCAAGAACTGAAAAATGATTTGGAATAAATAGTTTTGCTTGCCAGTTTAATTTCTTTCTTACAAAGGATCTGTCCTTCCAAAGAGTGGTCCCT
Source organism: Zapornia atra (assembly GCA_013400835.1). Taxonomy (NCBI): domain Eukaryota; kingdom Metazoa; phylum Chordata; class Aves; order Gruiformes; family Rallidae; genus Zapornia; species Zapornia atra. The sequence goes on from VZTU01007021.1 coordinate 24,900, forward strand.
GGCTGATACAGAAACAGAACATGGAGTGTATGAAATATAACAAACACCCTGACTAAAAAAAACCATATTAGCTGGCAATTCTATACATAAATAATAAGTTTGAAAATCATGTTTTTAATAAGACAGGGTGTTTTGTTGATCCCTGAAGTAGGAATATTGTAATAATTCATGCGCAAGCTGACTAGGGAGAGACTGCCAGACTCCAGGACAAATAGTCATGACGAAAGTCCCAGCAGCAAGAAAGATGGAGGGTTAGTACATAAAGCAAAGACTTTGGGAGATCTGGGAGATCAAAAGCACATTGTATAGAAACGGGTCCAAGAAGCTTGAGGCACAAGCAGACGTCCTTCCTGCTTCCGCCTAAAATGAGAGCCTTGCAGCTGCAGCTCAGGTAATAGGACAGACCTTGTTATTGCTCCTTTATTTTCACACTAACCTAGCTCACCTCATGAAGTTTTTTAGCTAAGGTTTCAGCAGCTGAAGCTTTGGTGATTTTAGATGGACTACCTACACAGTCCCCATTTGAGGGGAAACAGTGGCTGAAAACTTTCTAAGGGCTGGAGAACTTTGATGTTCCAAACAGTTGCAAGGTATATGTCCATGTATACCTTGCACAGTGAAACTGAGACTTAGGAAACACTGAGAATCCAATCATGCTTAAAATCCCTTCTAATCTGTGGCTTCATAAGCAAAAAAACCTCACCCTACCTGGTGTCCTACCTGGAACATCTTTAGTTATCTATGGATGTGGATTGTGCTCATACTTTGGACAGCTATGGTAAATGGAAGATCTCTGTAATCACCATCAGAAACCAAAAGCTATGTGAAGAAGCACTTAAGTTCCTGAGCAATGTTCATTTCCACATGTCAGGATGTTTACAAGCCATAACCACTACAATGAGTCACCAGATTGTCTGGAATTAATACACATCTCCTATCTTGATAACACTATGTCATAACAAATATTGCAAATAGCAAATAAAGCAAGACTAGCTTCACCAGCAGGAAAAATAAAAGAGAGAGCACAGCTTTTAATTTAGCAGGGCATTCAACTGTGAAAAGGGGGAAGTGTTCTAGGTTGTACTCTCTGCATTTTATTTCAGAGGGTTTTTTGGTCAATAATTGTTTAATAAGATATGCATTCAACAAGTCCTCCAGCATCTTTTTAAAGAGAAAATGTCATGCACAGTTCAATTATAAAATACAAATAGATCTTATGTCAAGGAGTTGTTTTTCTCCTCCTTTAAATTTGAAGGGTTGAGTTACAGATCTCTTTGCTTAGTATTTCCTAAGGTATTCCTCATCTATATACTGGGGACCCAAGAATTGCTTCCTCTGGCATTTTTTCTGGTGAACTATGAGCACCTCCTCATCTGAAACAATGCTGGATGATAGGTGTTTGTGTTGGGTCAAGCCTGAGATAATTAGATAAATTGCCCAGATATTCCCAGTTATTAATAGAGATTTTGCTAAAAAGCCCCAAACAAACAAACCATGAAATGGGATTTATGGCTAGGTATGGCTGGGGAAGCCCATGCTTTTTCTCAATGGCCAGTGTAAGCTTATTCTTGTTGGCTTAGCTCAAGGCAGCTCTCTTGAAAGTTACCTGACTAATTCCACCTGAATATTGTAGTGAAAAGCTGAACTCTTAAATCTTGATTCAAGATTTTTTCTACATGCCAGATACATGGTTGTTAAAATTTGAAGCCATCTAGACCTTATAGAGGCAGCAAATCTTTACAGAATATGACTTTACTTCTGCTAGAGTCCAAGTTTCCCCACTGCAAAATGAAATAATTTTTTTTTACTACCTCTCTGAGGTGGGTATTGAGGTCCTCCCTTAATGAATGAAATCTTGGCTCTGTCAGAGTCAGTGTCAAAACTCACATTGACTCCAATATGGCCAGATTTTATCTAATGTTTAGGATGCCCTTACTGCTGCCCTGTGTGAACTCAAACAAACCCCGAGTGTTCTGCACATGCTGTAAAATATAACCTCGTGCAGTCATCTGATGATTCCCTCTGTGTCACTTACTTTTGTCCTCTTCCCTCCGCACATACAGATATTTAATGTGTCTATAATTTTCTTGACAATTTTCATCTCTTGTTTTAATATTGCAACCATATTTGCTGGCTTCCTGCCTGGTTTCTTGGACTCATCTGACAGTGTGTGCTTTTATTTGTTATTCAGCTATTTTACTATCCTCTCTGATTTTGTTTCATATCCCTTCCTATATTCTTTAAAACTTTGCCCTTGACCTCTCTCTTCCTTTGGCAGAACTAAAACCCAAAAACTTCTTGGATTAATGTGGTTTGCATTTCCAGCTGTAGCATGTCTCATTTGAAAGTTTTTCTTTGCATTTGCAATATCTTTATCTGCTCTGAAGCATAATAGAGTTTCAATTTATATACTGCTTTTAACATCAAGCAGTCAGTTCAAAGACCTTTATAAAATGGGGAAAGAGGAAGCTAAACCTGAATAGTTGGTGCAAATAGAAGTTTTCAGGCTAGATTTAAATTGAGATAGTGTAAAGGCATTCTACATATTATCATGTTTCTTTCTTTACTCCCAGTGCTCCCTACTCGCTTATTTTCTATTAAACATGTGATCTAAGTAATCTTTCAATTCTTCTGCATACTTTTTTGTTGCTAATTGCTGTACATACTTGAGGGAAGGGGGGTTTTATAGGCTTTCATGCATACATTTTGAGTCTTTTGTTATGACTTCACCATTATACTTTAACATGGGCCAAAAAAAACCTTCATCAGATGGCTGCCTGAACGCTCAAGTTTAGCATCATATATACGTCTCTAGGGCAGCTTCATTCTCTGGCAGAAATTCAGCCACTATTCACTCTCAGGAATGTTAATTTACCACAAATTGTACCTCATTTCTTGAAAGTGATTTGCCTATAATAGACAGTCCCTGGAGAATTAGAAGAGACCTTTCTTTTTCTTTTTTTTTTTTAACGGAGGTTATCAGACACAACCAGGATTTGCAGTTCTGGTTTGAAGCTACTAGAATAATGCAAACTAAGTCTGATTTGTCTAATATCATGATGAGAGGCATTATTAAAACTTGACATGGACTGGGTGTTGTAGAAAACACTTTGATTCTGTAACCCCGAGACTTCCATAGACATGCTGTGTCTCTGTGAGACTTTCTACTCTTGAGATTATCTCTCTGTAATGTAACATTATTGTACTGGAACTCTCAGTGACTAATTTCCCATAGCATTACATCATTCTATTATAAGGAATCCTCCTTACTGTCATTTCTAGATCGGGATTATGCAGAAAGGCTAATGAATACTCAGGGATTATTCATTACCATAACCGTGATCAAGCTCTGGGAGAAGAAGTAGGGAGACATCTACCATTTATCTTTCTAGAGGGATTTACAAGGCAACTCTTTACCTAGAATAAAGTGCAAATTAAAAAAAAAAGCTCAACAGATTGTAACAACACCAGGTTATAATTTATTTTTCAAAAAATTAACCTCCAAGTTTCCAGACACTAGTTTATCCTTAATATGACACTCCAGTGGACTTCTGGCCACAATGACTCGTACACATGCACCAACAGTGACAGTGACAACTCTGTGCCATGCCCTATTGTGTGTTTAGGAACTGCTTGTCAGACTTCAGACCTGAAGAAGGTCATCACATTAATGGGGAAATTGCTAAAGGAAAATAAAAGCTATTTAAACTAAATCACAAAGATTTTTATTCTGCTGTTGTCCATGGAATGTTATACATTTGTAAGAAGCAGGATGCCTCTCCCTAACACCTATCCAGAGATATCTGCCTGTCCCAGATTTGCAATTCATCATTCAAAGGAAGGAGTTTGCCTCCTACTTCAATGAAAATTTCTGAGGTATAAACCAGAAAATATTTCCTTTAACATGCATCAAAAAATTACCTTAAGCCTTTACTGCTTGATTCCATTTGTCTGTAACCGAACATTTACTGCAATCACCTCTCTTTGCTTTTACATCATACTTTGCAATGAATGGAAAGCATTACTGGATTCTGTTTCTCTCAAAATCATTCCTGAAAAGTTCTGTGATTACCTGCCACCTTTTCTCAGTGTATCATTGGAAGACAGAGCAGAGGACAGAAATACTGATGGAAAGTAAATACAGTGAGAGGTACTTGTTGAATCACTGATCTCGCTGTTAGTAGCATCGATCAACACACATTTCCAAGAGCTCCGTAAGCTACGGCTTCACTTGCTTTCTCTTCAGCAGTCTGTCTCACTATGGTATACTGCATGTCAAGCTTTTTTACATGGCGCACTTCATGGGTTTGAATCTGTTTCCAACCTAAAGCTGCCTCTTCTGGCATAATACTTACAGTTCTTTCCAATCAAGTAATATTGATTTCAGGCTTTTTAAGTGCTGTAGCTGTACAATTCTCTTCTCTGCTGAGCGTGGTCTGATTCTCTCTTTAAAGAGGCTGGCTCATTCTGCTCTTCATCAAAGGAACTGTTCTTCTCAGCTCTTCTTTCCCTCCTGATAGAATTGGCTCACGCTCCTCTTCCCACTGCCAGCACTATTGGCCTACTTTGCTATGCTCTGATGGAGCCATCCTACCCTACTTGGCTGTGGTTGGCCTCTTCCACTCGGCTCAGATTAAGCTCTCTAACTCTGTTCTTTTTTGCTCTGATACGGTCATTCTCCTGTAATCCTCTGTGCTTTCCTATAATCAGTCTGCTCATCATTTGTAGAAAGCTGTCTTGATAATCAGATTCCCTCCGTATGGAATTTAATCCAGGTATTTGCTAATGACCACTAAGACTGGTAGCTGCTTTTTCCTGGCATGTTTTTGATAGGAAAGCTATACTGTGCATCTGTCATACGTTCCATAAAAATACACACTTCCACATTAATGTAAAATGATCTGTGTAAGAGCGTATCAGTACAAAGCTGTGAACAGTTTTTGTACATGTCTCGGGAGCCAGACAGTAATGGACCCATGTAAATTCTCATTAAAGGCTTATTATTACAGAAGCCCATATTACAGAGGCATAAAGGGATCCCATTGGTGTTATTAAAAACCACCTGACTAAATCCTTCAAAGACTGTATCAGTATCTGTGCACCTGCCCTGGGGGCTGTGTAGAAAACTTTCCAAAATGGGTATAAACTTCAGTTAAAAGCATAGTGTTTACAGTGGCTAATTATTTGGCCCCGATTTGTATTAAATATGAAAGAATCCTTTTGTACATTGCTATTGGCATGTCCTAGCCACAACTGTTCTAGTCATTTCTGACAAACAATTTATTACCTTTCTGATTGCTTGATGTAATCACTGATGAAAACGTGAGAGGGTTTTTGTTTGGTGTTTTTTTCCCCAGTAGTTACAATAATCCAGAAAAAATATCAAAGAATTAAACAAATAAGAAAGTGCTATTAATTCAAGAATGTCCTTTTTGAAAATTTAGGGCCATATTAGTCTGTGTTTATGTATTCATTCCTAATTCACCTATTCTGCATTATTAAAATGTATAAAATCATTACTGAGAACATTTATTTGGACTGAAACATCACCAGTTTTAACCAACATGCTTGCATGAATCAGAGCATGATAAAAAACATTTGACTTCATAAATCTTTTACTTCTGAATGACTGATGAAAATAGAAAAGGTCTATAAAACCATGAATACCTTCTTGGTAAATGATGCAAAAAGTTCTGTAAAAAATAATTGATAATTTTGAGATGAGTGAAAAAAATATAAATCTGTCTCCTTTATGAAGTCTCTTGGGTGAAATATGGAATGGTTTAAGCTATAAAATATATGCTTTCTGTCAAGAGACAATCAACAGCTTTAAACAAGATATTTACAGATGAATACAGAAGCCGGTGGTATAGATAAGCAACGCAGAGATTGCATTTATTTATATTTTTATTCTTTTGTTCATCATCAATTAAAATAATGTATTGCAATATTATGCACAGTTAATTATTTCTTCTGGAAACCAAAATATATAGTTCCAGCATCTTTTCTCAATGGACTTGCAAGACGCTATTTAGAATTTGTGTATATGGTGTGTTGCACATCTTAAATCCATAAAGACCATGTCAGGGGCTCTAAGGAATAATAAAATATTAATTTGATGGCAAAAATTAAGTGGCTTAAAGAAAGAAGCTGTTGTTTATCCCATGAGTGGCTTTTAAGACATTGATGTCTGGTTTTGAATGTGTCTATTCTTAGCCAAACTAACCACACGTAATGAGACCTAAGTAACTATCTGACTTCAGTCAAGCAGCTGACTTATGCAAAACCACCAATTTTCTCTCTGTCAGGTCCTCAGTATGAGAAAGGACATTTCCTCTTTCTGGACTCATCTGATTTTGGTAACAGTATAGAAATGCCTGTTTCATCCACGTGAACTTGCAGAAAAAGACATGTATTTAAAGCAAAGACACTCTCTTTACACATAAAGAAACACACAGAAAGTGTGCCTGTTATGTGTGATATACTAATTCACTGAGAAAACAGAAATAGCTAACTGACCATGGACAGGGAAACAAATAAATTAATTATATGCTTGTTAAAATAAATGAATAGTTCTGATGCTCTGCTGCTTCAAGAGAATTAATTCATTTTGCAGCGCCTAAGGATCCACCTATGCTTTAGTAGGTGTATATATCGTGTCACCAGGTTTAAACAAGAAATCTGTGGAGCTTTCAGGGAGTGCCAAAGCTAGTCATAATAGTATGGTCAAATGCCAATTTTCCCAAGGAACACTGCACTATAAACTGGTTTGTAGTTAACAAAAGGCTACTGACTATGATTTCTAATGACATTTAAAAGTCATCACGAAACATGATAATTAATTTTGGTTCAGTATGAAATAAAATTTAAAAGGAATAAAATTAATTCCAGAGCTATTTTTGTAGAAGTTACGGGGAATAATGGCAGTTTCTCATCTTGTTCTTTTGATTAATAACAGAGTCAATCAGAGAAAATATAAAAATCTCTGAAAAAGGATATTTTTCAAAGTTAGTTTTTTTTTTTTTTGGATATCCAAGGTTCCTGGTGATACCCTATCTTCTTCCTCATTCTGTTGACATATTCTTTAAAGACAAGCAAAATTGTGAATACTTCCTGGGAAAGCACCAGCCAGTCTAAAGATTTTAAGCAACATAATGTGAAAGCATTGGCAAAAGGGCAGAAGGTGGGAGAAGAGCCAGTAGAGCAGAGAGAGACTGTGGCAGTACAGAGGTGAGCAGAAAAGGGTCTATTTCACAGCTCAGAGCAGTACAAAGAGCAGGAGTCACCGAACTTAACCCAAGACTGTAATTCTTTTGAGATGTTCTGGTGAAATCATTCTTTTCATCCCTTGAAGTTAATGATCAGAAGGACAAAATGAAACTGTGACCCATGGTCCTTGAGGAAAAGAAAAGAAAAAAAGGAAAAAAAGGATGAACTTATGCATTGTGGGAGCCCCAGAACTCTTTCAAGGACAGAACAGCTGGATGTGTTTTTTGCTGACTCATGTCATTGGTATGTATGTCTTAGTAGACTTCACCATTCTCTCAATTATTATTACAATTAGTTTAGGAGAGATGGTTGGCCTCTGCATGCAGGTCTGCTACATGTGGTTGGTTATGCATACATGTCAACTATTTCAACAGAAAGGAGAAGAAAAGTAGACAGACTTGGATGTTTTGTTTGGCTTTTATGTTTTAGATGCTTTGCTTTGGTGCTATGTATCGAGTATTTGCTTTGTTACATAATTACACTAGGTCTTGTTCAGTTTAGAAAATCAGGTTTATTTTCTTTTTCAGGAAAGAGATGACAAGTGCTATTTTAATCTTTCCAAGCAGCCAGAATATTAAGCATTCCTTTCACACATCAGACTGGGGACAGTAGGGTACAGCTTTGAGTTACTACATCTGGAATTTGGTCCACTCACAGGTAGATTTGACTGCCAACAGCAAAAGAGGGAGAAGAGTTTGGGATCGGATCTCAATTAAGGTTGTACAGCAGCAACGGTGTCAGGCTCAAGGGAGGCATTCGGCAGTCTATATCTGCTATGCAAACCACTGAATGCCTCCATCTGACAGCTTTTCAAAATAGCTACACTTGGCACCACTTCTTTGGGCACAATATGTCCTGGATAATTTATTTAGTTTACATATTCAGCTGTGTACTAATTAACTCTTTGTCTTTTGGAGTTCTGATTTCCTGTTTCGCGCATTTAACATTGTGCCATTGCAATCCAAGGGGAAAAATTCTTTTGGCATTTATCTGGGGCGAATTCAGAGCAATTCAAAGGGCTTCAGTGGACTTGTGCTGCCTTTAGAAAGCAGAATTTGATCCTCTCAGTCGAATTAACAAACAGCTATAATTAACTCCATTAAAAAAAAAAAGTGTAAACAGATTTTACCTTCCTCTCACCATTTGTTTTTATTTGCCAAAGAACACTTATCAGAGGACAGGACAAAGCTTTTCAAGGAGGCTCACTCAAGCTGGTAAAGACAACAGAGAGACAAAGCCTACATGTTGAATGGGACCTCCATTAAAACTGCTCAAAGGGCCGTGAATGTCAAGATTTTAATTTTTAAACATTAATCAGGTGCAGTGGAATTACCTGAACACAGTTTTGCAGTTTGAAGGTTTACATTGTTTTGCAGTCCCCATGCTTATTGAATTAGTAGTGGACATTTGCAGAAATGTTCTGTTTAGGGATGTGTCATTAGTAGAAGCTAGCATTTTAAAACAAGTTTAAAAAGCAAGTTGAAAAAGGCTTGAGAGACATTTCCTGTTAATATCTATTAAACTTCCTCTACTTATATTCATGTTGAGTTTTTCTCCTATATTTTGTTTTCTTCTGCAATTTTAATGATGGATATGAAATATTTTTTCGCAATGTTTTTTGAAAAGCTAGATGCTACTTAACCTACACTGGATATGAGATTTAGTGTTTGTAGTGTGTGAATGTGTGTTTGTGTGTTTGTTTACCTTTTTGTACTGAAATATTTCATTTAAATAATCTTGCTGCAAAATATGGGAGGTTGAGAAACACTGAAAGTTTTGGGATGTTTTAGGATCCATAAATGTGTTTGGCCCCACCTCGCCTTTGTACCAAAAGGCATTTGATTCTGTTCTTAACATTGACTAATCTAATTAATTTGATTTGCATTCCTTTTATGATCCACAATACACTGTATAACATGTTTAACAAAGTATTAACTACAAATGCACTGTATCAAGATCGTTATTTCCAGAATATTCTACCTTTTTATTAGATGACATATGAAACATTAAACACCTGATTAACATATATGTGAGACCGTACAACAAGGAGATACATTAATTGAGATACATTAATAATAGTCTACTCTGCCTAGTGTTATATTGAAGTTTCATGGATCACATCTGGGCATTTTGTCTTATTTAAAAAAAAAAAATTAGAAAGAGACAAGAAATTAAACTTGAATGTTCTGAAATACACTTACAAAACCCAGTTATTTTGATTTTCTAATTTGTTATTATAAACAGAACATTTGTATTAAAAAGAAAAAAGTTAAAATTAGAGCGCTGTAATGTTGTCAGAACTGTATTCCAGGGTTTTTTTCAGCAAGTTAATTCTGACAAAATTAGAACTGACCTTGTACTCTGTTGACAGAGCTGAATATCCAGCAAAATTTCTCTGACCAGGGCTGCTAATAATTAATGGGACTTTCTGAAGTTCCCATCACAGCTGCATATGAACTACTGAGAATTTACAAGCAAGAAAAAGAAATAAAGTATACACTTTTCATCATTCAACATGTGGAACAAGGAATTTGATGCTGTTTGTTGGCTGACAAACTCAGTCCTCGGTTTTTGAGAAAGTCAGAACTCTGTGGCAGGATTAAGCTGATATGCCTGACTGTGGAGTGATGAGCTTTGACTGACGTGGCATGAGTCTGAATGGTGTTCCCATGCACAGCAGAGGAAAAAATTGTTAAAATTTCCGTTCTCTTTTAGAATGGAGAGGAGAGAGCAGTGGAGGAGAAGAAAATACATAGACATAGCATATGTTGCACATTTAAAAGAAAAATTGCTTACTGAAGTGCGTAAAAGAACCATTAGGGTTTTTCGTTTAATTTAAAATTCACTCATGTGGGGTGAAGCGATATTGTGGCAGCCAAAGCGCTAGAGTGGAGGTCAGGTCTTTGTTGTCACTGTTGCTAAATGCTTGGTAGCCCCAACTGCATGAGAGACCACAGGCAGAAGCTTCACACCGACCCAGCAGTCTGGCTCGGAAGCAAAAACATTTCCCAGAAATTTACAGTCTGGCACTTCCTACTTGTGTGTACCAGCCTGCTCAATATCCAGGCTCCCTGCAAGCTACTTTTCACTTTGGGATTCACAGTAAGCATATTGAAAGCAATGGAAAAACTCTCATTGATCTTAGGGGCCTTCCAGACAGACCTTCTGTGAGTGCAAATGCTCCAAACACCAAGTTAGAGATGTTAATGTGAGTTTGTCATACAGTGCGGTTGTTACAGAATTGTGTATAAACAGTGTTTTAAAGTGTGGAGCAATAACCACTTAGTGAGTGAGATGAAATGGGGACATGTAAGTCACAGCAACATATTTTAGTAATTTGTTTATATGAAAGCAAACAAATTGCTATGAGTTTTAGCAATTACCATCAATTTGCTAGTAATTATTAGCATTTTTTTTTTATATTGGATTGAGGGATTCGATCCATTCTATTTATTTACTTGTTCTTTGTTCTTGTTTTTATTTTATACCTCTGGGATATTTAGCAGAGACACAGAAGAAGAGAACAAAATCTCCTATTGACCTCTTAACAGCTCTTAGAAGCAGCAGTGAAGAGTGGCCAAAGGGAAGATCTGTAGCAGTCAGGAATCAGGTATTGACCCATCAAGGAGGGAGGATAAACTGGATAATTTGGGAGTCTTTTTGTTATACGAGAAAGAGAAATCCAAATGACTCCGATGCCCAGGTTACAAATTTTTTTTGCCCTTTTTTTAAAATAAAAAAAAAAATTGCACTTTTCCAAATCAGGATATCAAGGGAAAACACCCAAATGTTGAAGCTCCAGTTATCAAAGGTTTTCACTATTGCCAGGAGTGTCTGTAAAAGGGAGTCTGCCCCATGAAACAGACACCTACAATACTCTTGAACTTTTACCATCCTAAAGCAAACACAAGCCTAAACCAGAGCCATGTGTATACATAAAAGTCTAAACAGATTAGCTTCCTCAGAGACAGTGAACAGAACAACAAACAAACAGAAATTAGGATAAAGGAGATCAATACACAGCAGCACAAGGGGAAAAGTTAGCATCTAAATCTCGGATTGCTGACAACTAGCAGATTCATTGCTCTTTCAAAGGAGAAATAGCTGGTCCAGCACCTGGAATGAGAACATAGGCAAGGATGGCACCTACAGCTTTGCAGCTCGCACTGCCATCCTGTGAGAATGGATTATTGCACACTGATGAAAAGGAACATAAGCCAGACTCCAGGATTGCGTCATGCTGCTAACTATGTTTCAAAGAAAATGTAGACTATGAAGGCTGCAATTATAATGGGTCCTACATTGCAGTGCCAAGCTCAGTGTCCAAACACTGAACCTGGTGGTGTGTTTAGATAGTCCTGATCAACCACACCAGACTTCTGCTATCACGTTTTCCAAGGGAATTTTCTGAAGGATGATAGAAATGTGTGTACGTGAGACACGAACAAATATACCAACATTTTAAAAGTAGCAGACGTTGCCTGATGTGTTCCCCTTGAGCCACAAATAAAATATAAAAAATTACCAGGTCCTATATTGCAGCTGTTTTCCTCAGGACTCCTGATAGCATTAACTTTTAGAACTTTAATTTTCCAGCCAGATACCAAGCATACCTGAGATCCCTTATTATGGACTTGATTATCCACGCCTGATTGACATGGTAACCATAGCATCTTTGCTGTGATGAGGAATTCAACTAAAAAAAAAAAAGGTAATTCTAATTTACAACTATACAGATTTACACAATGTGATAATAAAGAGGATACATGATGAAACCTGACAGGATGTTGAGCTTATTGCACAAGTGTGGACAGCTGAAAAGGCAAGAAATAATACAGTTGTCACTGGACTGTTTCACTTTAACACCGTATAAACAAAAGCACTGTTGTTAATCAGTCCAGCTCTTCAGCCACATAATCCCGGAGTATTAATGCTAAATGTGAAAACTGTAAACCTCCAGCTTTGCTGAGTACTTAAAACATATGACTGCGTAGCAGTCTGTTTTGGTCAAGAAAATATTGCGATGTTTGAAATCAGGGCATACACATAGAGAATAAATACTTACATAATATTTTAAATTTTTTGGGCTTTAATGTTGCTCTTTATTTTCTACAATTCTCGATTTTTACTAAAATGTCAAGGAATTTTAGTGATACACAAAGGGTACAGAATAGACACTGAAAATATGTGACAAATGGCTCAACACAAAGTGCTCCACTTGGTTTTGCTATACACATGCTATTACAGAAGAAATATTAAATCTGCAACAGCTCTTGAAAAAGAGAAAAACCTAAACACTTCTCAAAGTACATGATCTTAAAGAGTAACTTATCTTTGAAGAACTGCATTTTCATTCTGGCAGTGCTTACTTCAATCTCACCATTTATAAGAATAATTTATTTTGCAGTAATACCTAGCCATGTGCTTCTCTGATATCGAATGTATAGTCTGGCACAAGAATGATACTGGGGTGGACTTTAATATATTGTCAGTGCTAGTCACAGCTATTTATCCTTAATATTAATATGTTTATATTATTTTAAAACATATATGAAGATATTTTTCACACTTTTTCAAAATAATAAGAAATCCATATTTGGCTTTAATTTTAGGTTCTGAATTAAAATGGAAATGTAGTGAGAGGTGCTTAAAAAGCATGTGTGTATCAATCAGGTCACACACATTTTTTTCTCCAACAGTTATCAACCACAGAACAATATACAATGGGTAACAGTATCTTCTGCACAGTTCAGCCCAATCTAAAGAATATTTTCCAGTCTTAGTTAGGTCCCTTGCGTTTCATATTTTTCTACATACTTCTTAAAGACTAGTTGGGGTAACATAAACTTGCTCACCCTTGGCTATTATTCACTGTCAGCTTTCTCTCCTCAAGAAACTGATCTCTTGAAAACTTACTTACATAGCACACAGCAGGAGAAATGGAAGAGAAGCAATCACTGTCCAGAGAGAGGTGGAAAGAGGAGGCTGAATGAAAAATAGATAGATATGAATCACACATGCCAGATGCTGAAGTAAAGCCTGTTTATCCCTAATAAGTTGGTGAAGTCGCAGAGACGAGTTTATCCGTGTGAATATAGGATTCTTGTAGTATTGCCAAGGTCAGTGATAACGGATGGTGATCAGCTCAGTAAATGCCGGTTGTGCAAGTTAAAGTTGCCTAGGGACTGCTTTAACCTATGCACCCAATTTTTGCCGAAGCCTTCAAAACATTTCAGAAATGAAAAGGCATGTACAGTGCCTATGTGGGCCATGTGTTCTTTGTTTCCTACTTCCCTAAGTAAGCCCTTGTTTCCCCCTATTTTATATTTTTCGTTATGCCCTGGGTTCTTGGAGATGGATGTCTAATTGTAGTTTGAATGACAGATTGGGGTAGTGCCTTTCATTCACAGTGCACAAACCTCCAGGATCCGCAGGGTGCAACTAGGGGCAGAATAGAGCGCTTAGCTTTTAATGGATGGTTAAGAAGTAATGAAAGGAGAATCAGCTTATCTCGGGGTGCCCTGTGGGCTACATTGTTTTCAAATAGCTTTTAGCTGGGAGTTCTCTTTCTAAGGTTATATATTGTTCAAGTGATTACCTCAAGAAACATGACTGTTTCAGATACACCCCTTAGATACTACAACTGTAGCCAAAACTCTAAATTGCGTTAAAAACAGTTAGCATCGAACTGATAAAGCCAAAACAGGCTAGTGAGCTCGATTTATGGTGAAAAGCATTACATTTCTTCTTTCAGCAAAGAAAGTGGTTCAGATCTGATCCCCTAATGTACTGTGTGTGTCTGGCTGCCGGATAATACAGCAGATGGGATTTACAGTGTACCTCAGGACTTGCAGTCCCCCCCCGAAGAGGTTATCCACTGCTCCTTTAAGGACATCAACTGTTCAAGAATTTTTAGATTTCTACACTTGATAGAAGCTGCATTACATGGCTTTTTTTCTCTCAAAGTATCACTTTGGTTGTATTTATGCAACACCCACACGTGAAATTATTTTACTGGACGAAGTGATCTGTGGCAATCTGAAATTATCCAGCTATTAAACTGAATACTAACTTGAACTTAAAAAGCATTTCTGGTTTAAAAATAACGATATACTGATTTATAAGGAGGCATTAGGAAAGATTATTCCCATAAAGGTAAGCTTTCACAGAGGAATCAGAGTTTTAAGACAGACCCAAACCATTATTATAGTCAATGGAAAGTCTGCTGTGAAAACAAGAGAGCTTTCGCCTGTGGTTTCTGGGAAGGAGGTTACACTTATCCTTGCCTCCATTAAGAGTGCAGGACAGTCACCTTCTGGGCATCATAACCTTGTGGGAGGCTTCTGAGCAAATTCCTGAGTGTTTTTTCCTGAGTGTTTTCAAAAAAGCAAAGGGAGACAGGGTACCCACATTACAGCTGCCCCTCACCTCCTTCAGAGAGCGAGAGCCATGGGGTGCAGAGACATATGATTTTGCAGAGGTTGAAGGTGTGTGAATGTGTGTCCCTGTGGCCTTAAGAGTATGTCTGCACGTGGAATTCCTAACAACCTTTGATATGGTGTATATTGTATAAGATTACCAAGTGCTTATTTTCTCCTATGTGTATGGAATCTCCAAAATAGTAATGAAAAACATAGCCTGAATAAAATAAGAAACCGAACAATTCAAATCAAATTCCAACAACTTTGAAATCACTATTTTTAATTTTAATAGTCTATTTGTTTAGTATCATATCATTCTCATCTTGCTTATTTTCTTGTTCAATTTAAGTTTTAACTTCCAGAGTCATTTACAGCCCACTTAATTAAAGGCAAGGTGTCGTGGTTTTGTGAGGTTGGGTGCTGGAAAAGAACAGGGGTGCACAAAATGGCTGCTGTGAGGAGCTGCAGGAATTCTCTGGAGCTCCCAAATGTAAACAATCCAAGGCCAGAATCATTGTTGACCGGGGCCAGGCCAGTAAGAGATAGTCACAGCGCCTCTGAGAATCACATATAGGAGAAAACAACCCGGAAGTAGCTGCATTTTGCCACCGGAGAAGGGAGTGAGAAGATGTAACGAGCTGTACAGACACCAAGGCCGGGAGGGGGAGTGGGCACCCCAGGTGCCGGAGAGAAAGATGCCCCTGCAGCCTGTGGAGAAACCCCATTGTAAAGGCCGAGACCCCACCTGCAGCCCGTGGAGGGGCTCCACGCTGGATGGAGCAGGTGGAGACATAGAGAAGACGCTGTGACCCTTACGCTGAAGCAAGCCCCTGCCAGCACTTGGAACCTACAGAGATGAGCGAGAGAGAGAGAGAGAGAGAATTGCACTGGAACAGGTTTGCTGAGGGGGAGGCTGATGACCCCGTGGAGGACTTGGACTGAGAGACATTGTGATTTATTGCTGCCCGCCACAGCAGGGATCCAGGCGGAGCAGCTGATGAGACACACGGAGAAAGTTCCTGGAGGACTTGTCTCTAGTACCGGGGCCTCTCATGGCGCAGCAGGGGGAGGGTGTGTGGAATGGATTTCCCCCCCCCGGCCGAGAAGGAAACCAACTTGCAAGGAACTGACCGAAGCCCCCGTCTCCCAGTCCCTGCCCCCCTGTGCTGTGATCGGGGGGAGGAAGGGAGTGAAATCATGACTAGATTGAAGTCTGCTAAGGAGGGAGCGGGGTGGGGAGGTAGAGGTGTTTTAAGATCTGGGAAAGGAAAACAGCTCATGAAGTAACCGAGAACCCCATTATTATTTCCTAGTCCCTGCCCCCCCCTGTACTGCGAGCAGGGGGGGAAGAAGGGAGTAAAATCATGGCTAAAGGGAATTCTGCTTAGAATGGAGGGGTGGGGGGAAGGTGCTACTGAGAACCCCATCGTTCCCCAGTCCCTGCCCCCCCTGTACTGCGAGCGGGGGGGAAGAAGGGAGCAAGATTCTGATTAAAGTCTGCTAAGAAGGGAGTGGTGGGGGGAACGTGTTTTTAAGACCTGGTTGCATTTGTTTAAGATTTGATTGCACTCCTGACTCCGGTTCTTCACTGTTCTTTCTAGTGTAGTGTAATAAATTAGAATAGTTCTTTCCTGCACTGTGTTGAGTCTGTTTCGCCCATATCGTCGCTGATAAAATGATCTCTCCTTGTCCTTATCTTGACTCCTAAGCCTCTTAATATATCTTTTCTCCCCTGTCCACCTGGAAAGGGGAGTAAAAGACTGGTTTTGGTGGGCATCTGGCCTCCAGCCAGGGCTAAACCACCACACAAGGCTGTCGTCTACAATTCAGACCAAAAGACATGCTCTCATTCTAGTCCCATCTCTTACAATGACCAGCCTACTTAAAACTGAAAAGCTAAACATAGGGACCGTAAAGTTACCTGGTTCAGAAGCTGTTATGAACCTTATTTACCCAGACTGCAATTGTTCAAATTCCACTAAAGTCAATAGAAGGAATCCTATTGATTTTGGGTCAAGTCCCAAAGACATTTGATCATAATATTTAGGTAAGCATCTGAGTTTAATACAACTGCTATGCTTTTTGAGGTTTGCCCAAATCAGCTGACATTTTATGCAAAATATTTTGGATTGCCAAGGATTTAACCTGCTTCTGTCAGTCAGCATTTCCTTGTCACGAGTTTAATAACACCTTTTGCAACTGATTTTAACTGGTATTAACAAAATCATTGCTTTAACTCAAAGTTGTATCTTGTGACTGACTTTTGATGAGTGGATTAACCAGGTTCATCAAGACAAAGATCGTGAAGTTTCGACATGTCTTTACAGTTTTATTTCTAGCCTCCAATGTCAGTGTTTAATTCCAGGAAATTAAACTTTGAGTATCCAAAATATTTACAATTCATATGCCAGTGATTGTTTTGCAGCAAAGAATATGGAAATATGGAGAGATAAACAAGCTGAACATTGAACTGGAGATGTTAGCAGGTTATTATACATATTCATCTTCAACTGAGGATTCAAACAACTGATATACCTGAAAACTAAAGCATTGTCTATCTATATATATACTCACACGTTTATATGACTATATACATATAGCTTTCTGTATCTTGGCAAATATTGCAGGTAGTTTACATGAGTAACGGAGTGTTTATACACCCACACAAACACACACCCCCATGCAGTTTCCTAAATGCCTCCTCCCTTCCTTGAAGCTTTACAAGAAAGTACACATTTTTTAATGACATTTCAAAGTACGTTTCCTTGGAAAGTGGTCAAGAATAAAGCCATGCTTCTGCTTGGCAGTAAAAGTGGTACAGCAGGCATTGTGCTGCTGCTAAAGAGCATCGCAATCTGCTTTACTACAGCTGTGAGTAGCAGTCACAGGAGCTTCCCAGGATAAATCACTGGCACTCCTTCCCTGACTTTTGATTTCCCATTTCTTTCTTCTCTCTCTTGTTTCAAAGTTTTCAGAGTATGTTCATTTTCCGAGTGGATAAAAGTGGAGCAGTGGGAAATATAATTAGGTTATTAGGAAGACAATCTTTGATTGACCTAGTTTTCTTGGTTTTGCTTGGAAACTTGTTTTCCTAGAGCCTGGTGCTGCAGTTAAAGAGAAGGAGAACTCATTAAAAATAAAGTTTAGGTGACTCTCATTTGTTAGGAATAAGACAGCAAAACAACTGACCTTCAGTATCTCTTTGGGTCAGTAGATAAACGTCGCGGCCTTGCTTTTGAAAGCAGTGATCAATTTTGCTGTTCAAATAATCTTTACCAGGGTTCCAGATTTTAGAATACATTTCCCATGATTAAGACTAACTGAAAGCAGTCAGCAGAGGGTTTTTAAAGATGTATTTTAGTCAGCGTAGGAGCAGTACATTCAGATGTCCCTTATGTTAGCATTTCTGAACAGGTATGAGAGTTCTACTTCAATTATTTATTCCTCTCAAAAATCTAGCCTCTCTTTTTATTAAATATTAAAACGTAAGAAATTTTTGAAAGACACTGTTTGCATTGATAATGGTGGTTCTCTGAATTACTTTTAACTAACTTACTAATTGAAAGCAGACTTTGAAAAAGGTGAGTTAAGCATCTTCTGGGAATGGGATTGTAACAGTGTTTTTCAAGGTTACTTTCTCTTCATTAAAAACTTTGTAAAATAATAATGAAGAGGAAACCATCTCATTAAGGAAAGAATAAGATCACTCGTCAATTTTACTGCTCTTCTCATCTAACTTTATATCGGTAGGAGCGTAGCAATGCCTTGCATTTCTTAAGAATTCTTTGCCCCATATTCACTGTAAACAGAGAGGAGCCATAATTATACTTCATTTGATCCATATCAAAGCTACTGATCCATGTATCGATTTACATAAAGTAAAGCACATAAAACATTTTTGCTTTTCACCCTTACTTCACCACCTTCTAACGAAAGTTTTCCTTTGCAGACTTCATTTGAATATAAAAATCTCCCGTTGAAATTTGCGATGTTAAACAAACCATACCAGTCATTCAACTTTTTAATTAAGGATTCAGTGTTCCATCCCTTTTCAGACATTAAAATTCAGGTGCAGTCATTAATCTTTCTAAATGAATTCACCTGTGGCTAATACTGATGTATTTTCTATGAGGCTTGTCATGGACTGCATACTGCATGCATAACCACTCTACAGTTAATTACACAAGGGATTATCGTTAGTGTCATAAAGATAAAGCCTTGCTAGAAGCATTACAGACATTTTTTGAGCAATGACTTATTTAATTTTTGTTAACAGCTACCTAAGTATTTAAGAACAATAAAAGTTTGTTTATAGCATAGAAGAGTGAATGGCGATGTTCAGAGAACTCCCCAAATCAGAAAGCATGTCCAGAGCAGCTGACCACCCCTTTCTTGTCTTCCCTGTACTGGCTCTTCACACCTACTCCACTAAGCAGGAAAAGAGAAAATAATGCAAATAGTATACTCCTTTTAAGATTCATATGTTAGAGTTCTATGTCAAGTATTCTTCTCTAAAAATGTTGAATAGCACAGCTTATGAATACTGTAATTTATAACACTACACACCAGTCTGCTGAGGAAGAAAAAAGTTCAAAGGTTGTCGTGGAACAAAGTAATCTTTAAATAGGAAGCAGTGCAATGTACAGGAAAGTTCAAGAGAGCATACACGGTACAGTGTTCCACCACAGAAAAAACTTCACAGAAAACAAGAGAGTGGCATATAAACTGCACGAGGGTTTAGTACCGTAAGGTTTGAATTTATTAATTAGATATTATCAATTAGAAATGCAGTTCTGTCTAAGACTGTTGTGTCTTCTACTGACAAGGTGTTGGTGAAAGACTTGCCATCATCAGCAAGACTGTAAAGCATTTCCTATCAGTTGAACTCATCAGCACTGCTCCTGTTACAACGTGAGTAGGCTTGTCTTAGCCATCCAGAGAGATCTAATCAGCGCAGAGCAAATATGAAATAAACATATGTAGTTAAAAACAACAACTTTGTTTAAAAGATAATACAGTAGAGAAAAAGATTTGATTTTCAAGCCCATTGCATCTGTTTTAAATTAACCTCAGATGATTTACTCCTGATTTACACTATTAGCAGACAATCCCCAAGCTGTTCTTAAATTATTGAAGAATTTTAAATTATATATTTCAGTGAAAACACCAAGTGAGAAAAAGAATAACATTGTGAAAGGCTCAAACCAGACAAAATTATGAGAAAAGTATCTTAAAAATAGTAAGTAAT
The DNA here is from genome assembly GCA_013400835.1 of Zapornia atra. Taxonomy (NCBI): domain Eukaryota; kingdom Metazoa; phylum Chordata; class Aves; order Gruiformes; family Rallidae; genus Zapornia; species Zapornia atra. The sequence goes on from VZTU01007021.1 coordinate 44,838, forward strand.
GAAATAAAAATTAAAACTTCATTTTTGTTTCCTAATATTTTTAGTGGAGAAGAGGAGAGATGGAAGGGGAAGACTAAAATAATATATTATTTTGCTGATTTAATATTAAATAAAATCCAGTCAAGATTGAGTAATTTTAGTCTGAGTGGTATTGTAGCACAAAATAAAGAACCAATCAGAAGCCTGATTCAATGATTTACTGTGTGAGATTAACAGAGAGTTGGGTTGGGTTTTGTTTTGTTTTGTTTTGTTTTAATTTCCTGTAGTTTTGAACACCTGAAAGCTGAGGGGCAGTGGAACAGAACCACCCACTTCAAAGCTTTTTTTCACACTTTGCTTTCCTGTCTGTTAAATCCCTAAGGGCACGCTTCTATAAACAATAGCAGATAATTAGATTTATGCATGTAATTTGATTGAAATTGATTCTAGCAGTTATTCAATGATGTTGGTGAAGCCATTGAGCCAGTCAATGGACACACAGATGACAAGAAACAAACAATAATAACTTTCTACATATAGCTTTAATATGTGCCATAAAAAATCCAAAGTATCTGTGAATTACATTCATGCAAGAAATTTAAATTTAAATGTCTGGAGTATTCTTCATGCATCCCTCCCTGATCTATATAGTATATTCTGTTCCTCATTGTTACAGTACCAAAATTACGTGGAATATGTTCAGATAACAGCAGCCAATCAGTCATGAATCTATCAAATCTTAGGATTTTAGGGTAGGAGACTCAACTCAGAAAGGGTCTCTGTGATGTGTAAGGGTGAATAGGTTGTAGTTCTTGCTAGTGAATATTAAAGTTAGTTTGGGAAGTATTTTCTTGCCTGAGGCCAATGATAACCACTAAAACTGCTCTGTTTCTGTGTCAGCAATGGAATAGTCTCTCTTTTCTATAAAAAAATAGAAGTCGCCAGTAGCCTTTTACCAAAAATGATGTGCAGATGAAATTTTCATTAAAAATTAATGTAATATTCCTAAACTACAGTCATCATCACAGGGAATAGTGACTCTATCAAAGTACTTGTTTTTCAGTTGTTTGTTTATGTTTCTTTTTTTTCCCTTTTCCTTTGCTCCCAAATAGTTTCATTTAATATGGCAAGGTTTCTTCTCAGTCTTAAAAGTTTTTTATAGAAAACCAATTACCTTGTTCTTTGCCTCTAGAAATTTGAATTCACCCATCAGTTCAAAGAAATTATTTTTTTAATTCAAAGGTAAGTCCAAAGGGTAGGGAGCAATTCCAACTATACGGGATGTATTGTTCTTTTGCCCCTTTTGATTTAATGTGATAACAGTCACCATCAAAATATAGTGAAAACAAAAAAACCTCTCAGAACAGGCAAAACCCTCAGACCATGAATTTCACTTTGTTTTCTGTCTGATTTCTTGGTTTAGAGAAAAAAAAAGAAAAGCAGCAAACTGTGTTTTAGTGAAAACTAAAGAAACTTCAGGCATTTTTAATGATGTTTTAAGTTTTCTCTTTTTTGTTCTGGGGCAAGGCATCCAGAACAAACTACATTCCTTAAGGTGCCCTGTGGGAGAACAGTAAGACGTTATATTTTATTACTTGGGAATATCTTAAGCATGCTGCAGGAAATAAATAGTACTGTCACAGTCTCTCATTTATTTAATTTTGAGACTGAATTTGGTGCTAATGAGGTTGAGGGGCTGATAGCAAAGTCTAGAGTCAGACACAGCATGGGCAGGTGCTCTGAAAGCTTCTTCAAACAGCTCTGTCAGCAAGTGCACTTTAATCCTGCTTTGCAATATCCCTGGTTGCCATCAAAGTGCCAGTTCCTGCCAGGTGCTGAGTGCCCTCGGCTCTCACCGATGACAACAGCAGAACTTCACATGGTGAGCTCAGTGCTTGGCAGAATCAGGATCAGGGATTCAAACTCTAATGCAGAGCTGGAAATTGAACCAAAAATGAACTTTGTCAAATACAGACATTTGTCCTAAGGACAAAGACATTGGCTTGAAAATCTTTCATTAGTGGGGGCAATCAGTTTTGAGATCTAGATTCTCCAGACGTTAGATCACTGTATTTAGCAGTTATGATATTTGCTCTTATTTATATATCTGAACTATATGAGATTTAAATATTAGAACAAATACCAATGATATCACTAACCATACCTTGTCTGTTGATAAAGCTGAGAAGCCAAAATGTTTTGTCTGAACATACAAAACTAATGAACTGAAGTGGTGCTCTGGGACCTGCAGATAGGGCAGCCTAAATTCCGGCAGTTAGTTGATTGGTATGTCCAAGACCACATGAATCCTGACTGAAGCATCTTGCATGTCTGGATATCTCTAAAGGTCTTCTCTTTATGAATTCCCTGATGCCTATTATAGTATGTACATGATCTTTCCCTCCAAAGAGTTGCTAATAGAACCTCTATTCTACCTGGCCTCTTACCATCGCAAGATCTGTATTAACTGATTTTTATGTACATAATTTGTGAAACCATGCCTCAGTTTCAATTAATTTGTTAGGGAGGTTTCAAAAAGACATCTAGTATAAGGGCACTAAAATAAGTTCACTCAGAAACAAGACCAAAGAGTGGGTTGTTGGTTTAGGATCTTGCATTACAAGATCTAATGGAACTGTCATAACTTGAGCAAAAAGGAACAAAGCTGTGTGGGAGCACAAAAAAACATATACTGCCTTATCATTTTGGATCAAATGATGGACAAGGCTGGTGTTGAGGAAAAAACCTAAAACTTTTGATACAATCAGGTTTGGCATGCTAGATTGGAGGCAAATTACAAATCTCTAAAACCTGTATTCATAATCCTATAAGTGAAGATACGATACATGTCAATGAAAACAGCGTAGCCTATCTGTGTTGCATGAGAGTGGATTCATCATGTTAGCTAGTCCTTAATTGCTTTTTTTGGTGTAAACATAGAGATGTACAGTCTAGTTGTGTTACTCAATGCATGCATTTGTATGCAGTAATACAACCACAATGAAGCTTTCATGTGGACTATGCAGAGTAGACATATGCATATGTCTTAGTCTCTCTTGCCAGAACATAAGTTTTATTTTAGTCAGGTCACAAATGTACTGTCAAGAGAAAGCCTAACTCCATTATGTTGCTCTAAATGACTAGTAAGGTTAATATAACTCCTGTGATGCAGATCTTTGACCATTTTAATCACTAGATTATTACTCCATTACTCTTCCTAAACTCTAGGTAAATTTGGTTCCTAAAATTCATTCAAATTAAATATAATTCACATAATTAATATATTAGTTTAAAAATGCAGGTTTCTGAAATACACTTTTTGAGATTCACTAGTACAACTATTGTTGAAGTGAGAACGTTATGCTTAACCTAGTCTGGCAGCACTTTGCAAAGCCTTCCTTTGCATTTCTGGACATATGCTCCATTTCAACTCATGAGCAGGCTAGTTACTGGCCTGATACAACAGCCATGAAAGGCTTCATTTCTCTCATTTATTGGTTCAGCAACATGCCTTGTAGAGTATATTTTCAAGATGTCATATTCTAACAAGCATATAAACAGGGCATGGAGTCAGAAGCAAATATCACAAAAGACAAGTTCCTTTTTATCTGTGGACTCTAAAGCTAAAAGCCCAGCAGGATCCATCCAGTTTACAAAAGCTCTTCTTCCTTGCATGCAGGATGTGCTTAGATATACCCACATCATCCTTACCAAATGTCTTTTTCTGGCTGCTCAGTTCATACTTGTCACCAGTATACAAAAATGTAAAGTCTAAAGAAAGCATGAGCAGCTTTGCATCACTAATCTCTTTACTGTAATGGCTATGAAAGTATCCAACAAAAAAGCAGCATATAAACCAGTCTACACGTACATACTATGCACAGCATGTGCCCCACTGAGCCATGGATGTTCTCCGATTCCCTGAAACAACGAGAGAACCCAGTCATTTTAATGCTACTCCTCACATCCGACCGCAAGTGACAAATACCTCTCCTAGCCCAGATGAAAGGGCTGCTGACAGTTCTTTCTACCTTAAAGACAGATGAAGCACTTTGATGGGAATAAAAAGTTCACCAACCTCTCAAATCCAATTAAATATTTTTATCTTTAGAGTCTTTGGGAAGAAGAGAAGAGAGATTCCTTTCCCTCTCTCCCCCTTTTAAGCTTCCCACATGTCATTTATCCCCTCTTTAATTTGGCATATAAAACCCCCAAGACTCCAACCCTAAGTCTCTTGAGACCAAGATTACATCATTACTGTTATGGCATGTTATACACTAATCATAACCATTACCACTTACAAGTTCACAGCTTCATTCAATTAACTGCCTGACATGGATTTTGCAGTTAATTCATAGTGAAGGTCACCAGTGGTCAGAATGGCAGGTGCATTCTGCTACCTCTCTGAATGCCAATTACCAATCCTAAGTAAGTACTGGGGAATACCGAGTCTCAACAAGTTAATCAAAAGGTTTAGAACTTAAGACACATTTTTATAGGCGTGTCTAATGTTCTGTAAAATAATATAGCGTCATTAGCATATTCAAATGACAACCACATCATTTAAAACTCTAATTTACAGTGAGAGGCAGAAAAGAGATTATTTTACTTTATCTTTTCAAGAGAAAAGAAAAAGATGAGATTATACAACTGTATTAGAAGCTGTCTAGTACCATGCATAGGCTTATCACAAGTCCTTATGTACTGTAATTAAAAATTCAAAGGTAACAGGGTAGTAGCAAGCTACAAGTACTTCTTGATCTACTGTTCAACTTAGGACTGTTTGCTTTATTGCTGAAAGAAAAATGTTATCAAAATATATCCTGGGAGAAATGTACTGGTATAAAAATGCAGTCTGACTTTCAACTTGCAGAACAAATTCCTAGAATGGTTGCACTGGAATGCATGCAAGTAGGCAATCATATAAATAAAGAACAGCTTGAGAAGAAAGATCGGGTCCTTCTCAGGTAGAGCCACTTCCAGCTGTAGGAATCTGGATTAGTCACACCGGGATGTGCCAGGATGAACCCAGCCATCCAGTGGGTAGGAATCAGTTGCAGACTACAAACCTGTCCCTTGGGTACATATGGGAAGAGGGGAACAGCTCTTTCTGAAGAATATCCTGAGCTCTACTGTGCTGGCAGTTCATTTGCTTTAAAACAGGTTCCCATACACTGTGAGGGTGGACAAAGATCTCCATGTTTATTCAGCCCTACTTTCACACTATAAACTGAGCTGTAAAATAAGTTTCTCTAATCAAGTGAGTCTAAACTTCCCAACATGGCACCAATCTAAGTATGTAGTGCCATAATAATACTATGTATACAAAAGTATATTCTATATCACAGCTACACACACAGAGTAGAATTAGATTAGGAAGTCCCTCTATAGAAATTTAGATATCCTATTTAAGAAAGTTATTAGAGGTTTGAATTGCTGAAGAAACTCACCTAGCTGAAGGGGGGAAAATCCCCACAGCCATGTATACAGTTCTAGTAGAATTTCCTACCAATCTTAGCAAGCTGCAAGATTACCTAGTGCTAATATATAAAATTAATTTCATGCTTGTCTACTTTTGTAAAATCACTTTTTAAGTTTAAATTCAGGACTTATATAAACTCAACATTATATTAAGCTAACAAATATTTGGGTTATATGGCCACCCAATTAATTGAAATAATAAAGCATAAACCAAACAAAGGTTCTTGCTAAGAAAACAAAAACTTGTCAACAGACCCCTTATGCTATTTTTCCTTTAATCCCTTGTTGACCAACACTTGATGTGCTGCTTTATACAGATGGAAAATGACAGTGAGAAATATGTATTTTCTCTATATATATTATAGAGTGTGATAAATACAAAAGAACTGAGAAAGATGCCTTAGGTATTACATTAGGAGGATGGAAATCCCATCAATAATTAAAGTAGAACATTTACATGAGTAACTATTCACATATTTTATTAAAAAAATCGTAAGTCCCAAGACAGTTTCCTCAGCAGCAGAAGTATGCTGGGTCCACTGGTACCCTGTGCCAAAAAATACAGAGGAAAGGAATTGATGTTCTGTGTTCTGAACAAAATTTGAATAACAGAGGAAGCCACACCCAGGGGGAAAAATGAGATTAACTATTTTTATCCTCAAGAATAAGCAATCTTTCTTAATTTTATAGCTATGGCTAAGAACAAAACAACCCCCTCAAACCAGGGGATTATTAAACTGAACTAACCAACAGGAAGATATACAAGTGAAAGGGAGACACAAGAAAATGCTAACTTGGGAAATCTGAGTAATTAAGACTAGCAAGTCTACCTGCCCCAAGCTGTTCCAGCAGGACAGAGATATTGGTATGTTACAGTCATCCTTCTCTGATTAAATATACGTGTAGTTCACTGAGTCTGTAGTTCATATGTCTGTTAAAGACATGTAGGTGTCAAGCAGGACCTACCCAGAGCTGCTGCAGGGATCACAGCTTGGTTGGCCTGTGGGGCCCCTCCAGCATCCCTTCTCTCCACTGCAGAAATCAGTTCTTGGGATCTCACTTACTTTCCTCACTTTTGGTTTCCTTACTCCTATGAGTTTCACCACCACTGCTCCTTCTCCTTTTCTGTTAATCCATGCATCATGGCTATAGTTGTTTCAAGGAAACATCAGTGACATGCTAGACTGTCTCTCATTTCACACTATAAAACACAGACCTCAAGGAAAACTTTTACATTGCCCTTTTTTCATTATTTCCTTTCTGCAGTTGCTGAAGACTTTGACAGAGCTTTTGATGACCCCTCTCTCCCAGAAACATTGTACCAACTTTTCCAAACATGAATACAAACATCATGCTCACTCCAGTGTCACCTAGAATGTGATTTAAATGATGCAAATGTTTCATATCCAGCATACAAATAAGTTCTAGTGTACCCAAGCAGCTCTCAGTGCTCTTCAGCACATTTCTTTAGAGAACTTCTTCCTATCTGGCCTGCTCTTCTCTCCACATACCATCAAGTCCATCTAATCTCACAGTTCTTTTGAAGTTATCTAGCTGTGAGACTTACACAGAGACTATCAAAGGTATCAACTAGATACCAGGGATGGTTGTTGACACAAAGCCAATCTGTGCACAAGCCAAAACAAACTGCGTTATGCCCAGTGCCACCTCAAGTACCAGGCAGCCCAGCTGGTTTGATGCAAGGAGGAGAGCGGGCAATGTAATCCTCTGTGAAAGGGAGCCGCTCTCTCCAGGGGCTGCTTCACTTCAAGGAAGCATCATTACTCCTACCTGAAGTTTCTCTCAGGCACCTTAGCTCTTGACAGAGCCTGAGCGCTTTTGAAAGAATAAACTGTTAAGCTGAGGCTCTCCAGCTAATATTAACTGCAATAAGTGAGAGTGTCCAGGGACTGGTTTGTGTGCAAGGGTCACCTTCAGATGAATCTCTCTGTAGAACAAAGCCTGTGCAAATGCTTCTCTTTGCACCTTCAGCCAGAGAAGTCAGAGGATGGACCACAGTTTACTGTATTTGAAGAAACTGTTTTCCTTTTATAATCCCGATAAACAGCCTTTGTAGTAAGGGCTGATTTATCTTACCCTTGTTTTTTCTTTGAATTGCAATTGTCCTGTTGCATGATGTCATCCTAGACTATGTTGCACTTAGGACTAGCCAGTGCTCTCCCCCACAACATAGTGAGACGGACATTTAATATGAAGTGGTAAAAATGACATAAAAGAGAAACTCCTTTTTCTTTAGGTAACTTACTTGCTGCTAGTTAAGAAAACAAATGTCTGTTACACAATTTATGGCAATAATTTAAATAGTTATGTCATAAACATGTTATACTTTGACATATTTTTCTTGTAGTTTCTATTTACAGTAAGGGATAACTTGACACCTTTCTATAGTTAAAAGCAATTTTAGCAGTAATCAAACTAAAATTTATGCTGAATAGGTCACAGTAATAGACCAGCTTACAATTTAAAAAAAAAAGAGAAAAAAAAGAGAAGTGTTTTCTAAGAGAGTTGCAATCCACTTTTCCTAGGAGGTAAAGTCTCAAGTCTCACCCAGTCACCTATGTGTATTCAGCTATCCTGCTCACCGTCAGGATCACTTTTTCTGGTCCTTGCAGTATCATCTCTCAGAAGAGAGTTACTGCCCCACCCCAGGGAAAAATCTTTCACCTTTGTGGTTTTTTAGAGAGTAACTCCTCACAGGATACTATCTTGCTGCTTAAATATAGGAGATGAACGGATGCAGAGAAAGTTATTGGTGGCACCACATGCCTGCCAGAGCTCTGCATGGAACTGCCTGCCCTTTTTCCTTAAAAGAGGCACATAAAGCACCTAGACGGCTTCCAGGCTATAAAACAAAAGGCCTCTAAGAAGAGGCAACAAAACTATAAGAGAGAAAACACTTCAGATAAAGAAATCTTAGACATGCCACAGGGGAAAGACTAAATAGGAAAGACAGGAAACCAATCTTTTCCCTGTCAGTCTGTCCTCATGGGACAAATGCTTCACTCTTTCAGTGTCTTTAAAGGTTGCCCAAACTCTCCAAAGAATTCACTATGTCCCTGGAAAAATCTCTCCCTTGCTATTACCTTGTAGACTTGGCCGTGCATCTTCTCCCCGATTCTCATGCACTAGCTTCCCTGCTTGGTCTAGGGGAGCCCACCCCATGCACCGCCTTTTCCTTTTCTCCTCCCATCATTCACAGGACCTTTCTCCCTTAGGTCCCAGCACACTTCATAACCTGCTTCACACAATATAATCTACAATTCATATCCACTAACCTGGCCCATACTCAACTGTCTCAACACACTCACTGACCCCAGTTGCTCTAATTTCATTTTCAGTTGTTTTATTTTCCATAACAGATATGTCTCGTATGGTCCCAACTGGTGGCCAATTATAAATTGCCAACTAGAAGACAGGCATTAAAGTTCGGTTAGCTGTTAATTTCTTTTGATGAATTCTTTCAAAATAGCTGGTTTTATTCTCATTGTGATTCAAAGTTCTGTTCTATCAGAATATATTTCAGAATAGCAATACTTATCTCTTCAATTGAGATTGTTTCTGGTAAGAAAAGATGGGGGTTTCATGCTACTGTAAGGTTAATTTCTCTAATTGAGGTAAATTTCTTCTGTCTTAAGAAACAATAAGGACTATTTTGTGAACTTAAAGTAATTCTATGAGGGTTCATATGCACACATGATTGCCAAAGAAGTAGTTAGGCTTTAATTCACTTAGATATGGGGTTTATTTTGCTTTGTTTTGTGTTGTTTTTCCACAACAAGGGGATGCTGAGATATTGCAAGAAAACCTCGTTCCTAAAAGATGATCACATTCTTCAAAAAGATTTGTAAATTATGCAGTTATGGGTATGATATGATCCCAAACATATTAAAAAAGCAAAAATAATAATTTGGTTTTAATGAGCTTCCTTCATCCCTTTTGAACAGGGCAATTTATGGAATTGGATGTATAGCTGATAAATAAACAAAATAATACATTTTGTTCAAACATCTTTTCTTCCCTCTCCCCTGACTTGCTCTCATTTCCTGTGCTAGGCAGCTGCTGTCACAGCCCAACACATGGCCAGGCAAAGGGCAGGTCTTCCCTCAGCCTCAGGATTCTTGTTAAAACTGCAGGAAAGTCATTTACTCTCTCTGCTTCAGTTCCCCATCTATAAATTGAAAAGAATACTATTTCCAGGACTATGATAAAGAAAATACTTTCCATTACAGACTGGGAAGTGCTTAGGTGTAAAGGTGCTGATATAAGTACCTTAGATAGATAAGTATCTGGGGTACAATACAGGCAGATAACAAATAGCTTAATCCAGCTCCTTATCAAGCTAGTCAGCAACTTCTGCAGAAGCAGGTTGTTGGACACAGGAGAAACCACTTGAGGCTCAGAGTGGAATCTATTAGAGAGGTCTGAACTCTACATTAAGGACTGCTCAAAATAGTGAAGTGCTATTAGTCCCAATTTATAGATGAGGCATCTGTGGTAAGGAATTTCAGGACTGCTTCTGCTTCCTCTGCCTCTCCGAAAGGCCAGGGAGCTTTGCATCCCAGCTGACATAGGAGTTAAAGCAGCACGGTCATCAGCCACGTGTGGTTCCTGTGATTTCTGCACTGCCCTGCAGTGTGTTCAGAGTTGGCATAAATTAAATGCTGATAAATTCAAACAAGCTCAGAGTGCAGTTTTGCACAAATCCAGCATTATGTTTGAATGGAAGCTCCAAGCGCGCAAAAAATGAGGATCAGACCTCTAGAATGCACACTACAACAGCTATGAAATTTCAGCATCATGTTTTTTTCATGCATTCAAATGGGATCTGTCTCCCTATGCCTACTCTACATCATCTGACTGGACTGCCTGCTGGGAAGCAACAGTACCATGGCAGTTCTCACTGAGAGATCACTCAGTCACACCGTTTACAGCTACAGAGGCTGTAAATCTCTTAGGGAGACTATAAAAGGGTGAGAGTTTTTTAAAAAAAATAAATTTTAAATTGTTTGTTAGATTTGTTTTTAATTCCTATTTAGAAAGCATTTCACTACAGCATCCAGGGTATTATAACTGATCTCCCTTCGAAACAAAGTTTTTCCTAGAGGGAAGGTGCATTTTTCAGGGTTTTCCCTCTGCTGTTCTCTTGTTTTTTTCTAGACTCCTGAATTGAAACACAGCTGCCTTTAGTTTTTAGGATCACACTCTTATTACCAACTTGATTGTGTCTGTCTGTAGTAAAGCAAATTTTCCAAGTATGTTTTGCAGCTTTTTTTTCTTGGTTTGAAGTCTGTAGTATTTTGTTGACCACACTGCATTTTGCAGACCATACTGCATTTTAATGCCTTCACTGTATATGTAATTAAGTCAGTTGTTTACTCCTAAAAGTTATTTCAAAGTCCAAACCAGACTAAACTGAGAAACTGTATTAGTCTTTTTCAGTTTTGTGTCTGAAATACACCAGAATTCAAAGAGAAAGGAAATGAAAAATGTGTTAACTAACAAGAGATCAGACAGCTGCAAAAACAATGTTTTATAATCTCCCATTTAACATGCACAAATCTTTCCATTTCAGAGGAAATTTCCCAGATTCACTTAAATGGGAGCTAAGAATTGTGCAGAAATGACTTAAAGTGAGTGAAAATAATATATCACAGTTTAAGCTGCCACTAACCAAACAGCATTTTGCTAATGACTTCTACTTTCAGACTACAAATCAGACTTGTTTGAGTAGCTAAATTGCTCCTGCTCTTATCCATCATGAGTAGATAGTAAAGTAACCTGGAAGATATTGCTCCTGGGTGGGAAGGCGGAGGAGATTGAAATAATTTCTCCAGTGGATGAAGAAACTCTTGAAAAGTTTTTCCTGCTTGTTGAAGAGGAAATTATTTTTAGATTTAGGGAATATTGACCAGTCCCAGAAGCTTTTATGTAACAACATGAGTGGAAGATATTTCATGGATTCTCTAGTGCGACATTCAAGTCTCCAGCTTAAAGACTTTATTTCACCATTGTATATTATTGTTTTTTACACAACCCCTGAAAATCCCAACAATTTAGGAGAAACAGGTGACAGGCAAAATGTTCCTCAGTTGGTGTGAAAATCAAACTCAAAATGAAAAACTACATTGAATTTCTACTTTTTCTGATCAAATAATTGATTGTTCCAACTGACGACAATAAAAATGAGTTACTTAATGACATACCTAAGCCAATTTGCCTTTTATTAAACCATGAACATTTTTAGTTATGACTTGATGATGTGCATTTCCAAAATTTGCTTTTAAGGTTCTTCTGCAAGTTTAGGATATCCATAGTATGCGCAATACAGCTTTTTAAGGTCAGCAGTAGGAATAGAATGTCTTGAAAAAAGGCTTATGACAATATCTCCTACTTCTGTGTTTCTTTAAGAAATCATAGAACTTTTTTGAACTAAAACAATATTTTCTTATTTTTTAAACAATTATTAATTGGATTTTTCCTTAGTGTACTTTACTGATATATAAAATTCAATAGGGTTTTAGCTCATGTTTCTATCAAATAATTAACACTTCTTACTTATTTTCAAAAGGAGCTATTTAATTTACAAGAGGCCTATCAAGAATTATGTTTTTCCTCATTAGATATAATTGAGGGATATGACATTTTGTTCAAGAGAAACTTTTTAGTATTAATTAGTGAAACAATGCAATGTTTCAAGCTTCCGCTGAAATTTAGTGTGACATTACTTGAAATTCTTATAAACTAAAAATAGATAGGAAAAACAGTAAGAAGAAAACTGGAAAAATGATCACATAATGCAACAATTTTACCTTCCAAAACCTGAAGTTTTATAACCTGAGACTGAGGTCTTGCAAGCATTTATGCATAAGCTTAATTTTAAAGCTGTATCGTTAAACTGTTTATAGGATCGGGACCCAGCGTAACATGCATTTAACCAACTGATGACAAGAGAATTGTGTCAAATATAATTGGGATCAGAACTGGTGTTCCAGAGTTGTGATTTATATGTTTTAGCGAATGTAAAACATAAGACCTGAAGTCTCCTGAAAGGATGATTAATGTTTTTGAAATATTCCCATGAAGCCATATTCCAAAAGCGTGCAAAATGTGCAGTTTCTCTCACTTTTGACACCAAGCCAGAGAAAACTCATTGGTTTTGATGGTGTTTCACTTTGCAATTTCAAGTTTGCTTGAACTCAAAACCTCATAGTCAAATTTGAGGGTGGAAGTGGGTGTGAGCCCACACAGGTTGAAACCTAACTTTCTGCTTGCACAAAGCCAGAAAGCTGTGCAAAGTCCTAATGCAAAATACAGGCAGGCACACATGAATCTATATGCATATGCATCTAGATCAGAGCTAAAAATCATAAAGACCTTTGTCAGTTCATGTTTGATTTCGGTGCCATCCCCGATTTCAAGACATATAACAAACCTGTGTGAGATACCTCTCTTGGAATCTTTTCCTTTCCCCCCCTGCATTGTGTTAACAAGGCAATTGAAGTTGTTGAACACTCTGAACAGTACACCTTGAATACTCAGCAAGTCAGGAAGGTCTCCAAGGTTGTACCATGTAAAAGTCAAGTAATTAAACACTGATTACTTACTGTAAAAAAAACCAAAAAAAGAAAAGAAAAAAAAGAAAAGAAAAAGAAGGTCTGCTGGGAAAGGTTGGATTCAGAAGGTCTAATTTAACACAGAAGATTTCAGTGGAAATAGAGCCTTTAACTACATTCTGCTTGACTTCATCCAAAAGAAAGGGATGAGAGAAAAGATTAGAAAAGCTATTCAGTACTTTCTTTCAGCAGCGGTGCTTTGGGAGGTGACAACAGCTACTGGTAATTCTTTCCGTAATCTTTTCCCCAAAACAGCATTTAGAATCCTCTTCAAAATTTGGCTCTGGATCTATGGCTTCATTATTTTTACAAAATACAAAGCCACCTCCCTTCTGTGCTCTTGGCTACAGATTAAATGTTTCAGTTCCCCAGAAACATCTCATTTAAAAAAAGCTGTTGCAAACCCAGGAAACTCTGTTCCACCTGATGCTATTGACTCCTCACACATTAGAAAAATCCTGCCTTTGCCCTGCACCCCCACTCAGGCTTCTTCTCTCAGTGCCATCAAAAGCTCAAGCGTGTTTTTTGTGGCTCTCTTGTCTCTGCAGTGTCCCAAGGGAGAGAAAAGTCCACCAGCTCCGCAGGCTACTTAAACTGTTTTCTTTGCTACAAGCCATCACTCCCCTGCCAGTGCTTCTCCTGGGACAATGGCTCTTTTAATAGCATGGCCATGATTAAAAATTATTAAAATCTGTTGCATCTCATCATGATTTTAGGGAATTGTGTTGTGTTTCTTTTACCATAAAAACACTCAGAAATGTAGATTTTTCTCAGTAGAAAATGATCTGCTTTGAGCTTCTCAAACACTTACACGTTAATATTGTTTATTGGAGACAGCAGAATGAAGGCCTCATTTGCAACACACAGCAAGTTGATTACTTACATCAATTGTTGTGATGGGGAAAAAAAAGTGCTTCATTTTCTTGGCACTGTGTATTGGCTGAGTTTATTCACACCTACTGGAATATAAACAGGCTTATGTTTACATTAGGTACTTTGGGGAAAACATCCTGCAGCCAGAACTCTGGAGTGCTTCAGGAATTTTAAATACAGCTATGATATTGTAGTCTAATGAAATAGGCTTTTCTATTCACTCTTCTCTTTACAATCACATTTCACATGTGCATTTTACTCTCCGAAGGTTAAAATCCAGAGAGAAAATGCAGTATTTAACAAACTGATGCTCATTTCCCCCACACCCTTCATATCATTATAATTCCATCCTTTCCCAGGGTTCACTGTTGATGTAATTATAAGGCACTCAAGAGGTGAATGTTAGTTGGGGAAACACAAGAATTCATCTTTTGAATTGTGTTGTATTTTGACAACTTAAATGAAACTGTTTTCATTCCCATTAAAGGAAATTCTGACTCCTTATATAGCAGAGCTACTGAAAGAGCACCTCTGTCAGGAAGTGATGGTAAGGGGGTCAAGGAGTATGTGAGAGAAGTAGAAGTAGGATCCCACTACAGAGACCTCAGGCTGAGATTTGGGGAAAAGCAATCCCTGCCTTTGCCATGGAGTTTCCCTACCTCAGGCAACCATTTCCTCTCACCATCCTCTCACCCCGTCCCTTCCCCTTTACCTGGTCCTGCTTTTCTGTTTGATCTTCAGCTTAGAGAGGATTTGTACAGCACTTGGCATAAAGAGGCTGCTTACTTGCTTATGTAGATTTTAGACACTCCTTTCAGGCAATTAACAGGTTTCATAATCATGTAAGCAAATGCACTCCTAGGTGAGCTTATGACCATGTGTGGAGACTTTTGTAAAATGTAGAACTATCAACGTATCCTTGAGACCTGACTGGTATGTACTGGAGTCAAGTGTTCAAATACTACTGAGGAAAGGGTTAAAACCTTTTCAATCCAGACAGAAGCTGGTAAGAAAAATCACACTATTTGATGAGGCAAATTGAAAGGAGATCTGATGTATAGTAATATGCTTAACTGCATGTAACGAATAATTAGCCAGGGCAGCAGAAAAGAGAAGTGTTCCTGAAAGATATATGGAAAGTAAATGAGAATTATTGAGACTGGTGTACATTTCAATTTCTACTCTGAATGTTTAAAAAAAAATAATAAAAAAGTAAACTTTAATCAATGTGGCATTTTCAGTCTGACTATATGTTTTTATCGGTTTTAAATTACTTCCCAAACCAGATCAGACTTTTGAGGTGATGGAGGAGATGTAGAGTAGGGAAGAGGATAGATACGTCCACTCAGGCTTTACTTCAGTTAAGTCCATTCCTGTAGAGAAAAAGCACGAAAGCGCTTCCTTAATTCCTCTGGTCTAAAGGTTCTCATTAGCTCTTCAAACTTAATCCAGGCTCTGACATTGACTTAAAATTTCATCCTCAGTTTCCAAAGTGTCTTGAAGATCAGTTAATATCTGTGAATCACTTTTCTTCAAACATATGATGTAATGAACCTTACTATAGGTTTATTTCACTAACACACATTAATGAAATATGATGAAAACATTAGTATGGTATTAATTTAAGTTATACATATATACATATATGTATATAGGCATAAGAAACGATATATTTGGAACGCAAAATCTCTGTTGAAGGGCACAGATGATGACCAGCTGTAAGACAGTTAGCAAGAAACTGGCAGCGAAGGCCATAAAAGTCACTTGCTCATTTTAAAAGGTTTTGTTAATCATCAGAGTTACTTATGCTTTATCTGAGTGTTCTCTAAGGAAGGGCAAATCCTCCCAGCCTTTTAATCAGACAGGTGGATGGTCCCAGGAAAACAACTTTCCCACATGCGAAAGTCTGTCTGTCTTGATGCTTGTGCATGTGCATTTTCGTCTCCCAGACAAACATTTATTGATTCTATTTAATCCCTAAGTTGCAAAGCTGCTACATTTGAAAATGGTCAGTGGACAGCTTCATTTGCAAACTGTGTGTTCTGGGAACCGAGTGCATTATACCAACTGGCAATTTCACAGATTTTTATCTGTCGTGTCCCTTAAGAAAGGAGAATTTTCGCCTGATAGCCAAGGAGGCTGTTGTGCTTTCATAGGTAACATCACACTTCACAGCAATGAGGAAGAAAACCAGCCTTCTTTTAAAATCTCAGTCTTCCCCTCTAACGATAATTGAAATTGTGATAATATAAACAAATTCTTATAATCACCATGGGCCACTCTGTAGACTGATTTCTCTGTTCAGAACATCTTCAAACAAGCGATTCCACTGAAATAAATAGGATTATTTGGATGAATAACTTCTCTTTAAGGACATAACTGTCTCTTCCCAGGAAACAACAAATATTTTACTTGGTATTAAGCAAAGTTTTTAATATCAATATGGCCTATATATGTTATTAAAACTGTGCTCCATCATGATGGTGTGCAGTTCAAAGTCACTAGTTAAATGAGGAAGAGGGAATGATGGAAAAGAGGAGTATATCTGACAAAATACTACCAGGATTTACATAGCCACCATTGCTAAGGCAATGGTTGATTTCACTAAAGCAAATGATGAACATGGTGGCAAGAATGCAGAAAAATGTTTGGAACTTTCCATGAAACTTTTTTCAATAGACTTTTGATCTTTCTTGAAGATGGTAGAAAAACTACAGACCTCTTTCTTGAAGAAGTCCATTTGTTTTCTCTGAGACCTTGAAAATCTCTGGGTTTGGGAGCGTTAGTGTTAATGAGATGTCTGGGAAGTTTTAAACTGAGCAGTTAGGCAGTTAGGCTGCAAATTATTAAAAAGAAAAACAGTAACCAGCACATACCAGCTTTTCAAATACTGAGGTAATAATACAAATAGTGCAAAATATAAACAGGTGTTTCACATTGATTAGGCCTCACTGATTCTGTTACAAGGGTAAGTTTTGTAGATTAATTTATTTTTAAATAAATAATGTAAGATAACCCCATGGAATAGCCAACAGCTAACTAGCTGTAGCAGATAACAAGCAGAGCCTTATTTAGAAATATTCTGCAGAATGTAAGGGACAACAATTAAACTGAAAAGCAGATTTTTGTCTAAACTACGTTTCATTCTTTTAGGATAAGCAAACCAGGAGGTGACAGAGCCAGCAATAACTTTGTGAATGTGAGTGCACACGTGTATGTCTGTGTGTACATGTGCACATGCATGTGAGTGCACATGCACCTTGTCACTTTTCCTCCTTCTTTGTTACCTTGGTGGAAATGAATAGCATCACTTTTCATTCCATTTTCCCAGGAATTTTGTTTTCACTTCTTCCACTTGTAATACATGTAAGAGTATGTCTAGACTTATATCCATCCATCATTCTCATGTGCTCATATCAGAGACAGGAAAAATCCAGGTAAGTTTTTTTCATATCCATCCAGGCTGGTTCAATAGTGCACAGGGTTACAGGCAAACACACTTGACTCGGGTTTAAGCTGTCTATCATCTATCTAGAAGCTGTAATTGTCCTTCTATGACCGTAGCTTGTGCTGGTGGGCTTGGAAGTCCTGGGTATTTCTTGGGTATGCGACATCATCCCTGTAGTCTTCCCCATGGGTTGGCAGGGGTTATTACTCTTCCATGAGCAGGCTGTTTTCTCCAGATCAAAGCACTGTGTAATGAACTGCACTTTATTCTATGTGTTTCAAGTTTTTCCTCTGCTTCCCTTTTGTACTTCTGGCATGTAAATGTCAGGCAGGTGTAACAATGTTTAAAGGGGCACGTGAAGCCAATATTTCAGCATTAACATCAGTATGGACCTACTGCATCCGGGAGGGTGCTTGCTCTGCCCGGGTGGCTCCATTGCCTGGCACAGCAGCACGGCAGCCAGGGCTTCGCCAGCGCGGGAGCAGGCAGCCAGCCATTGCAACAGATGGGGGGAAGAGGAGGCAGCCAAAAGACGAGACGTGTATGAATGCAATACCAAAATGAACCTCTCAGCTGAATTTTGAAATGTCGATCTGTCTCTATTAATCTTATAGCCCAATAAAGCTAAACAGCATAGACAGTTTGCATCTGTAGAAATTAATACTTCAAATGCAATTCCATTTTGTGTATCAATAAAGTGTAAATTTTCAATTTATCTGAAATTAGCAGGTTCTAGGAAGAGCTACAGTCAGTCAGTGTTATTGTATAAGCATAAACATGGCAGATTCAAGAAAAAGTGCAGGTATCCATTAAAACATGACTCTTAAAACTCCCATCTTTTATTTGTATTTAAGGCAATCATGCTTTTTGCAACATTAATGAAAACCAGCATACCTTAAGGATGTCATCTATAAATTATTGAAAACAAAATAGCAAATATTTCATGGCTTTATCTGAACCATTGGCAAGCTTTATGGTAAAAAGTTTTTGTCATTTCTGTTGAAAAAGCTGAGGGAAAGAAGAAACAGGAAACAGTTGGCAATGATTTCTGTGGATAACTGAAGGCCTGAAAAATATCTCTGAATGAAGTAAAAAGAGTGTGACAATTTATTTTAGGGAAAAGATAAATACAAGGAGGCCAAATAAACGTTTATGAAATAATATATGGCATGGAGAGTAGAGAGTGGAATATTCAGCTCCGGCTTTCTCATATTACACAGACGAAGGGATGTTCAGTTAAAAGATGAAATTTAAAGCCAAGGAATGGAAATATTTGCCTCCACAACAAAGAAGAATCATATCATAGAACTCTGCCAAAAGGCAGAGTTGGTTGTAGCAGGATTAAAAAAAAAAAATACAAAAATCATACAGATGGTGCAAATATCCAAAGTGATAGTGTTCATGTGTAAATCATATATAAGTTGTATTGCAAACCCACTGCATTGGAGGGGAGAGAGCCGAAGAAAAACACTTTACAGAAGTTTCCTCTGAAATTGGAGACACTTGCTATACAAAGCCTGTGAGAATGAATGATACCAGTTGGATGCAACATATTTATTCTGTAATAATAAGCAGGAATAATAAAAATTAAAATAATTTTCTGTATTATTTTTCAGTGTTTCACTTTTAAGTGATGAAAAAGTATGTTAAAAAGAATAACAAGTGGTGTTTCACTTAGCTGATGTCAGAGACTCTCATCGAGAGATAAGTGGCATAGTAACAGTGGAAGAAATTCAAGATGAGTTCCACAGTTTCACACTTTGACATAGGCACTGTTTCATGAAATGGGCTGCTTGCCAAAAACTAGAAGTGGTAGCAATGGTGGTGAGAAGCCAGGAGAGGGTGGTGCCTGGGAGGCAATGTCTGAGCTGTAAGCAATCCCCACATTTACTGTAATTAATGGTGTGAGTCAAAGACTCACTCCATCATCAAACTCCTATGGAGAAGCATCATCGCTACAGCTGCTTAGATATTAAGGATAAAGGTATCCAAACCAGAGAGCTGAGATGGTCGTTTAACAGTTTTAATTATGGAAATTTAAATAACAAATGGGGGAAAAACAGAATAAAGTATTTATTAAGAAAATTTATTGTTCTTTTTTGCAACCATTTCTTTAAAATTTAAAACACTTGCTTCAACAAAGATAATCATAGCCTATGTCTGGCTGTGTGCAGTCCCCCTTCCTACCCTGGTGAGAGCTGTTGCATGTCTATCTCTCAGGCTTCACATCTGTCTTTCATCTCGGCAGACTTTGACTTTGTATGACATTATGACACAGAGGTGAATACAGATGCTTATCTCTCTGCCTAGTTTCAGGTTGTGTTGCTGCAATGCTTGTACCTGTGGCACAGTTCCACAAGGGACCCAAGAGTCTGGATTACAGATGCTGAAGCAGGAGGAAGGGTCTCAAGTGAATGTTTACCAATGGGTTAAGAAGGTTGTTAGCTTTTGCTGCAGCCCTATATGCACCACCAGTGTGAGCAGCCCATGTGTCAAGGTGACCTGCTGGAGCCACAGCTGTGCAGCCCCAGCTCCTCTCCACTTTGTCTCCCTCTTAGCGTGGGGCTGCTGCTGCTGCTGGCAGCTCATGAATACGGCTCTTTTATCTTGAGTTCATCAAGCCCTCACAGCTGCTTTCACAGTATGTTCAAATTTGGTATGAATGTTGTATGTAACTCTAGAGCCATGATCACACACTAATATGCTAATAGGATTAGCATTACTGTTCTCTGGGAAGAAACTTATATCCTTAGATAAGAGGTTTCTTCTACTTTGAAGATTTTGAGCTCTGTACCCCAACACTACTGTAGCTGAGAGCGTGTGTGGGGATTCACTCTTTCTCGCCATCTTTCTCTTCTGTGTGCATGTTTCCCAGTGATTTTGAAGGCCTTCCTTCCATTTACTTCACAGCTTTGCTAAGTGGTGGTATGGTATTTTTATCCTTCCATCACAATAAGGAGAAGCAAAGGAAGAAGGGAAGTGGTTTACTAGAATTAAAGTCAGCATTACTATGCCAGCGTTGCTGCTGATGCTGCAGAGCTCCCATGCCTGTGGCCACAGACTGCGGAGCTGACAAGGTAACCTGAGTTCTGGAGACTCTCCAGTACTTTGGAGGGTGTTTATGGCTGCTCCAGATGCAGGCCTGCCAGTTGCTACTGAGATTTTGGTTTATATTTTGTGATACATATTGCCATGCCATAGAGAACTGCTTTCATTTGGAAAACATAAACCTGGGGGCACGTGTGTGCTATTGAGGTATAAATAAGAATTTTAATGGCTGTCTTGCAGTGGTGTTTTTCCTGAATTTCTTTCAGTGAATGGATTGTCCTCAACTTTCCCCATGTCCCTGAATTGAGGGAACTGTGATGATGGGATCCAAAGGATATCTCTCTCATCTCTTTCTGTACACGCGCAGATTAATTAAACTTGCCAGATTAATTCTGTTGGATGCTTCTTTACTCCCAAGTTGGGAAAGCAGTTAAAAAAATGTGTGGATTCCCAGCTAGAGTCAAAGAACCTGTTTGTCATGGGGGCTGAAAGCAATACTTAAATACTGAAACAATGAATAATATTAGTTGTAGCTGGCCACAGTGCGGCATTACTTTTTTTGTTTGTTTGTTTGTTTTTTGAATTAGCCATTTAAAATATGTCTTTAGGACAGAAAAACAAAGTAAACTTCACCTAAAAAGAGATGGGGAGCTTTGACAGCTTCTAAATATGCTCACTATCCTTAGACAATGTAGCAGAAGGAAATGGGAAAGTTTGGACAGAATGCTCTTTCGTAAGTGATATTTTTCTTAGGACAAAGAAACATGGGAAAGAAAAGTTTAGTTTTAAATGAATCCAGCTGAAAATAGTGACATATCATGCCTGTCACTGGTTTTAGGCAAAAAATTTCTTTCAGGCTTATAAAAATACAGTTTGTAACTAGGAAACCATCATCTGGCTTGGTCTTCTGCTGCTTCCCAGTCAGCCTGTAATATCCTTGCCGCAGCCTCACTTACAGCACCCGTATTATTTTGAAACATTTACTGGTTCAAAGGGTAGTTCATAGGTACAGGAAAAAAATGTTCCAACTGCAGAAATACTCTTAGTGAGATGACAATGTGCTATTTATTGTCTGGCAAGCAAGTAGTAGAAGGAACAAATAAATACCAGAGCAGACAACTGTAAACAGAACACTTTAAAGCAGTCTAACAATGTTTTATATTAAATCATCCATTAAAACTTCCACCCAGACAAGATGACTCTCTGGTTTGGAGGGCTGCATGAAATTATGTATTAGAAGACACGAGTGAGTTTGTGATTTCTCTGAGTTTCATGATTGAGAAAGTAATTCTGAAATAATCTTGTACAGAAAATATAAAATGTTACTAGGCATTGCACACATATACACATGACTTTCAGAGACAGGGAAAATTTGCTATAATGGTCTGACCTATCTCCTGTTATCCTGTTATTTTTCAACAACTTTCCAAGCTAGCCAATATAATGTTCCTAATATTTAATATGATTCTATCTTCATTTATGGATTCCTGGTAGATTTACACTCCACTTTAAATGAGCTCTTCCTAAGAGACAGACTCAAAAGGATTATATTTATGCACACAAGGCTTGAAATAAGACATATCCTAACCTTTAATTATGAATCACCGCCACGGTTTCTGAAAAGCAGCTGAAATCCTAGTGATGTTTTAAGAAGGTAAAATCCTGAGGTTTATTTAAGAGGGTTCTGTTACTTTAAATGTCATATACTGAAAGCCCTTGTTAATAAAGACTGGCACAGGTCACACTGCCAAGGATAAACAATCATTCCTAAATCCTTTGTTTCAGGCTACAGTGAAACCTAATCCCCATGGTGTTCTTGCCTGGCCATGCATGCATGTAGATATGCACCACTTTTATAGTACTAGTGCTTTCTTTCAAGCACGTTGCTCCTGACTGCAAGGCATTTGATTTCTGGTAATTAATCAGCTCATCATACATGCTGTGTTTCTCCCTCAGGCCCAACTCAAGTTAGTGATCCAAATCTGGCCCTGGGAAAAAAGAAACCATTTATGTTCTTAGTGCACAGAATGAAACCTTGATAAACAGTGCTTGGCTAAACATTGAATTCAGGTGGCTTTTTTTTTTTTTTTTTACAGGCTATAAGTCTGTTTCTTCTTTGTAAGCTCCGTTTCCCCTGCCTGCCCCTTTAGAGTATCGGAAAAACCTGCAACCACAAAATGTACCCCTAAATGAGACATCAAGATCACTGTACTATTTTTCAGGCTTCGTGCTTCAGCTTCTGAACTCATTGCCTGAAACATTAATGTTCATTTTTTAACCAACACTTTGTCACGTGTTTATCCGTCATCCTTTATCTTTCTGTTCCTTCATGTTGGGCTTCTCCGTATAACAACTGGGTTACTGCTAATTTTATCAGATCCAGGAAACAACTGCAGCTTGTGTTGGTAATTCTTCATGCCTAGAGATGTGGCAACTCTCATTCTTTTCAATTATGTACCAGTTGGCCTTAACTGTCATTTGAGGAGTCATGTATTGTTACTGTGGATCCACAAGAGCATTAGAAAACTTAGCAGGCAAGCTCTCACTTTTTATTTCTTATGATTAAAATAATAACCTGTATGCCTACAAAGGCAGCATGCTCAGCCAGTGAGGACTACTGGCTCCCGCCTCTCCATCAGCTCATGGATTGTGGTACTGCTCCTTGTTCTGCTAATGCATAAGGATTTTGAGTACTTGCTTCCTGCAGTGATGAGACATACAGCCCTGCCAGCATTATTTCTAGGCTATATTTTTTTGGCACAAACTAAGCTCTTTATGCTGGTTCTTTTCCCTATGGCAAAGGCAAGAAACCGAAAGGAATTATTTCACCTAATAGCTCCTTGCCCCACAGGGCTGTTGTGAGACTTAATTAATTAATGTTTGTAAAGTGCTTTGAGAGTCTGGGATAAAAAGGTGCTATATAAGCGCTGATACAAGTACAAAATATTGTTATTATTAATTCCCAGTCTGATACAAAGCCACTGAGTGAATGAAAAGCTGAACTATAGTCTCCAGTGCAAAAGTGGAGATAGTTTGTCCAGCATAAGCAGGGGCATCACAGTGAATTTTTGTTTGCAAAGATTTGTGTATAGAGATGTCTTTAAGCCATGGGTCAACTTGACTCAGATTTCCTGCAAAAAAGGAGAAAAAGAAAAAAGGCTTTTGAACACTACTACTGTGCTGTTTTTAATTTCTCTGTCTTTTCTTGTTTTAAGCATACCATCCAGATAAGGAAAATAAACCACACTGGGCTACAGATTAAGTCAAATATCAAAATCATTGCATGCTGACCATGAAAACTCACTCATGCTGAACATTTGTGGGTTATCAAGATCAAAGAGAACTTCAATATTTATCAAAAAGCATAGCCCAACATGGTTTAGTCTTCATTAACCTGGTGTGTATTTGAAGAACTCAATAGAGCTAATGCAGTCCAAAAGCTAAAGCTGACATTTTTTGACTTAGGAAAACATTTATCCTCTTGAAGAGATATGTATCAGTTTGTAAATGTTGTGAAAGGGCAGAATAACACAAGGATCACATATGCTATTGGGTTGTCTGAATGCAATAAGCTTTACGGAACTGAATTATGCTTTGTACATAGAGTCAAGAACAAACTTGTCATTTCTGTAATACCAGTAAAGCTTATTTCACGTATAATGGGACATCCCGCTGTGCATAGATGATACAATTTTTCTAGTTGGATTTAAAAATATTAAAATGAAAAGGAGGCTAAATTAGGCAGTGAAAGCTTGAGTATGTGTGATACGAAGGGTGCGCAACCAGCTGTAGGGAGTTTTGGAAATACATGGCATTACTCCCCCTGCTACTTGGCTGATTGGGTTTCATGTCTGAACAAGACCTCAAGGACTTTAGCTTATATAAAAGACTTTCCTCCTTATATAGAAAGGAATACGGATTGTAATGGGTGTTAGTTTTGATTCCCTGGCACTGCCTTTAGCCTTTTCAGTCTGTTCTTACTGTGCAACTAATGCTCATATC
Organism: Zapornia atra; assembly: GCA_013400835.1. Taxonomy (NCBI): domain Eukaryota; kingdom Metazoa; phylum Chordata; class Aves; order Gruiformes; family Rallidae; genus Zapornia; species Zapornia atra. The sequence continues at coordinate 69,303 of VZTU01007021.1, forward strand.
CCTGGTGTTCAGCTAGAAAAAGATAATTTGAAAACTTGCCACGCTAAAACAGTAAATTAGTATTTCAAAATGAAAAGAGAATAAAGTATTTATGCATATTGATGACATATCATATACATGTATGGCAGGGAGAGAAATTGGAATGGGGATTATAGCACAGGACCTAGACTCCTGACTCAGCTTTTCTATCAGTTTCTTTTCATAACTTGAGCAATTTCTCCAGACCTAAACAAGGGGTTGTGAATCTTTTTCTTTTTTTTATCGGTTTGAAATAGCTTGAAGTGAAGCAAAGGGGAGTAGGTCTGTGTGACTGAGAGGATCATGAACATCAGAATGGATAAAGAGAAATTGGGAGTTTCATGCTTAAAGAAAAATAAAAGCCAAAGGCCAATCAATGACAGCTCCTTGACTGGAGTTCAAGCCAAAGAAGTGCTTCAGGAAAAGAGTTAGGTGCTGTTTACTGTGAATTTGCTCCATATTCCTTTCTGAATATATGAAAATTTTCTTCTCATATATGAAGTTTTAATGGCATAAGAAAACTGTTAAGAATGAGGACACTTATTCCAGTGCAAGATGTGTATATTTCTATAGTACCTTCAGAGTTAAACTAAATCACAGTAGGATCCAGAACTGGTCACTGATTCCTTCATTAGTTCCTCACTGGCTGTTGAATTTAAAACTTACTGCCTTCTTGTGCTCCTTCTTCATCTGGGAGAATGAGGAAATAAAGCACAATGTTTGGAGAGCAGGGTGATCACAGGTGGAAAGTGAAGCATTACTGTTTAACATTTAAATGTACTTCAACACGGTTTAACACTGTGTTTTTTGCATTTCATTACCTTGAGGCTGAGGTTCTACTCTCAAATCCTAACAGGACACAGTTTAACCAGATGCTGCCAGTAATCTGCAGCCTGAGCAGATTTCCACGTTTTGACTAGTGCCAGATTCTGGAGATCTGCATAACACTCATCCCATAGAACTTGCACAGCCTCTGCCGGCACTAACACTAACAAGTTGGCAGTGCATGCAAGTTGCACCAGACCACATCACAGCAATCAGGCTTGTGCTGGGGTAACAAGGCAAAGTAGCAGCTCCTCATCCACAGGGTTCCTGCTGTAAACTCCTCTGTTAGTGGGGAGTGGGTTGGGCCATGTGAAAGATGGGAAAGCTCCATAATTCCATCTATCATTGAGGAGGAACAAGTCAGAGAGCTGGTTGGATACTGAACCAAAAAAAAAAAAAAAAAGAGCTGGGCATTTTGCACCACCTGCAATAGAAGCCTGTCGAGGGAAGAAGAGTGAATATCTGGATCTGCCTACATTTAAATGCAAATTAGAAGGAAAATACCAGCTGCAATGGGAACAGAACAGTGGCCTCTAAAGGTTCAGTGGTTCAATTTTAATACCTCTCTTGTAACATCATTGACTTACTTTTCAAAAGAACTGTGCACCTGTAGTTCTTATTGTTCTCTACTATTTGAATTGTTTATTCCTTCAAAAAATTATTTTACAGCTAGTTGTAAATTGTATAGAGCTAAAAAGGAAAAGGAATAAAAGTAACAAAAAGTATGTTGAGAGAGAAAGAAAGTGTAACTGGAAAGTGTTTAGACCCTTGGTTTTTTTTCTGGTTTTAAAATAGGGTTCAGCTGGGTTTTCCCTACCAAATTAGTTCCTCCATCACCACAAAAGAGACTGGAAATCTAAGCAGCTTCCTGAGCTAATCAAGTAGAGGAGAAAGCACAACCAGAATCTTATCTGGGTTTTCCCTCTGCCTTTTCCACCATACCATCCCTTTACTCCATAAACTTCCACCAAGTTTAAAGGCTCTCTGGCAGCATAAATATAAGTGGGTTGCCTAAGATAAGGGACACTGCATGAAATGGAGAACATGAAAGCAAGCACACATCGAAACAGCCATCTGCTCAGCCTTGGAATAGGAACATTGCAGAGCTCATCTGTGCATTAGTGTTGCCGTTTAATGCAGTTCCTAACAAAAAAAGTTAATAAAATTCATGGCTGTAGCTGACTCACATTATAATGTCCTTCTAGAAAAAGCCTGTACCATTGCTCTGTGAATCTGTGCACAGAATAATAATATCTACCATAAAGCAAACTGAAGTGTCTCAGGTTTCTATTGCTGCAGATAGGTGGACTTTGAGTTTCCAAGTCAGTTGGAAAAAGCTTCTGGACTAGCAGCAAGAACCAACCTGTTTTCCTGAAGCATACCACAGCAGCAGTTGTCCCCAAGCCTGGGAGCCATGTGTTCTTAATATTCAACAACTGTGCCAACAGAGGAAGTATTGAAAAGGAGGTACGGAACAACTGTTATTTATAACACTGGAAAATTTTTAAGAAATGGGATATAAGGTCAATGGAGTCTTAAAACACCTCATCAGTATTATCTGTTTCTACTCTCAGTTCTTTTGCACATGGTGGTCCACAATGAAACCTTTCAACATTTACCTTTTACAGGAGAGTTCATTGGCTGTATTACTTGTGGGTGGACGTAATGGTAAACTAAGTTGATAGCACATGGCAAATACCACAGTAAGGGTAATTACTTGCAAATAGATGCTGTGAGGCTGTTAAGAGCAACCATTGTATACAAATAGTACAATTTAATAGCTTACCCTACAAATCATTGCAGTCATTTTAAAACTGTCATTCTACAGAAATATTATTTCTATAGGCTGACTCTCATTCTAAAGCCTTTAAGGGATATATTTGCTAAGAGCTACTTCCTCTTCATTTACATTATTAAATTAGGTTTCTCAAACAGATATTGTCAGTAGTATTAGTAAGCAGTTCTTGTTTCATTTAGTGAAGATGGAGCTGTGAATTCTCTGAAGGAAAAATTAGAATCTTTCAAGATATGCAAAAATTTGGAGGGCACAATCCATTCATCTACTATGTTCTTTGCTGCTGTAAAATGATGTTTTTCCATTGACTTCCAGATAAGTTTTATACTTTACAGAAACACACAGATAAGAATCCAGAAGTCTCTTAAGCACAGAAAGACTGCATGACAGTATATTTCACAGTTTATGAAAAACATTTGAGACATACTTTGTTTAAGATATTTATAAAACAAGGTATGTGTCTGTAAGATATATTAAGTAAGTGTTCAAAATATATGAAAGAGAACTGCAAAATGCTGGAATCTGGCAGATTCTGGGGACTGATAGTCTTTGTGCGTGCCTGTGTGTGCATGCATGCCTCTGCTTGTGACGTCTTTGATTCGACTGCCAATGTAATTAACACACCACTGTGGGAGATGGGGGTGGTGCTTATTTTCAAAATTGCAGACTCTTTTTTTTTAAGCCCAGGACTCTCTCAACTGGGTGTTTCTAAACATCTCATGCTGAACTGTTTTATTTGGCATAATTATTGACTAAATAATGTGTAAAAGAAGGTTTCTGACCTCACACTTCCTTCTCAGATGAGCTCCAAATGTGGAGGATATGGGGCTTGGACAGGAAGGGTATGTTACATTGCAGTGCCCAAGGCTTTTTCATGTATTTTTCTTAAATGGCTCAGGGACCATTGATTGTGAATCAAAGGCTTCTTAGTAAGCACTTAGTAAAGTTGTGTTTGAAAACGGAACTCAGACTCCTAAGCTACTGCAAACTTTGGAAAATGTAGTTCTTGCAAGAATTTAGATTAGATACTAGGAAGAAATTCTTCTCCATGAAGGTGGTGAGGGACTGGCACAGGTTGTCCAGAGAAGCTGTGGCTGCCCCCTCCCTGGCAGTGTTCAAGGCCAGGCTGGATGGGGCTTTGGGCAACTTGGGCTAGTGGAGGGTGTCCCTGCCCATGGCAGGAAGGGGCTTAAGGTCCCTTCCAACCCTGAGCATTTGGTGGTTGTATGATTTATGCCCATTCACATTACCCCACACATGGAGTCCCAGCACTGCCAGAGGGAATCACAGGAATGGGGGGTTACAGAGGCGTTTAGTTCCTGGACCTTGGATTACATGAAAAAGGGTTGAAATCACAGTTGAAGTGATGCTTGTGGCAAAACTCTCAACAATTTTTGGATTTCATTGAAGGATGTGGGATGGGATTACAGGAGAAAATACCAAGCATTATATGTCAGAGACATTTGTAGACTGCAGTTAAATTCTTTCTCGGTGTAACACAAATAAATGATTTTGGCTCAAATAAGAGGAATGTTGACAAGTGCCTGTAACACTGGCAGTGGGGGATTATTTTTTTTTCTTTTCATATGTTAGCATTTGATACAAAACCCAAGGAAGTAGGAGATTCAGGTTCCCTTTCTTCCTGTCTCAGGGAAATTGAATCTATATCTGTCATCGATCACTAGCTGCTGGACTGGATAACAACTCTTGTGGGCTTCTATTTAAAAATGCAGGGCAAAACACTGTGACAGTATAATAAATGGCATTCACTTCTGAAATTAACATTTATTGCGAAGAAAGAAAGAAAGCCCAGTGTAGACTTCTACTTACTTGAACTAAATTCTCTATTCCAGAAATTTTTCATTATCTTGATTTTTTCCATCCTAAGAATAGGGAGATTGATGCAAATATAAAAAAGCATTCATGGAACAGAACATACATAAACTTGCATTCTGTGAGTACAGCTTAGATGTGACAGGGCTGAAGAAATTGCTGCAAATCAATACAATCCAGACTATCAACATGCAAATAGATTAAACAGATGTGACTACTAATTAATGAGTTAAACTGAAAAGAGAGACCTCAAGGTTATTCCTACTTGTAAACAGTCTCCAACATAGCTAGCAAATGAAGAACGTTTAATCTTTTCTCTCTCCACTGTGTATCAGTGCCGACTAATCCTCTACTGATGCGTTGTACTTGGCCCTCCGTCTGCTACATACTCAAAGTTTTTGCCACTATCTTCTTGCTTAAAAGCTTCACAGAAGTTTATACATCAGTGCAAACAATGTTTAAATGTGCCCAGCTAATCACTGAAGGCATTGTCACAGAACAGAGGAGCAATGCAGACATATCAGATGCTCTGGCAACAGTAGCATAATCCAATCATTCATTAACATAAATTAAAGCTACAATGCTGCAGGCCTAAGAATTGAAAAAAAAGTTGGAAATCTGGAAGTTAAAAGGACCTGGGTTTGTGGGGAACTTTCAAAGCATTGTCCTACACAAACCCTGTCTGACTAGCCAATGGACAGGGAATTTAATTTACCTAAAAATGGAGGCTTTGAAGAATCTGATTAACACGGAGTTCAGCCTGGTGTTACAGGCTAATGGAATAACTAGATCAAGCCTCTGTTTTGAGACTGAAATAATAATGTAGTAGCACCTTTTCACATAATCTATTTTGTTTCTTTAGGAAAGCGGTTATCTTAGAAATAATTAAGCTGCTTCTCTGATTTTTGTAGCCTTCACATTCACATTGTACTCAGGCTGTATTTTTTCTTCTGTATTGACTGCTAGTTGTTGTGGGCTTTCTGAAGCACTAAAAAAGCAGCTCAGAGTGACTGAAAGCCAACTTTGTGCTTAAAGAATAGACATGCCTCTTCTCACAGTGCCTCATGTATCCAGTTCTGTGGGCTTTCTCTGTGTCTAAGATGTGCTACAGTTTTAGTCCCATGAGAACTATGGCAGCAAATTTTTCTAGCATGTGAAGTGGGTTATACAAAAGGATTTCACTCCCTCGCACAGAGTGAAATTCTCTCTATGCCAAATTCTACTTTTCACTTTCAAGAAGAATCCAAGATTCCATTGTGTTATTACACATAGCATCTAAATAAATCAAAACACCTACATTAATCTTTTAGATATCAAGATGACTCTTTTGATTAGCCAGAATTGCTGGCACTTCTCTGTTTGCTGATGTAGCAATTTCTGTGTTTTTGTGTATTTCTGATTTCAGTCTCCTTTTATTTGCAGCAAGATGCCACTCCAGTGAACCTATTACCTCCAAAAATGCCGTATTTGAAATTATGCAGAAAAATCATATATGCATGCAGTTTATATAAACAGGATTAATGTTAAGAAGAGTTAAGTTATTAATGGACTCTTTAGGAAAGTAGTGATGTTTCTCAATGGAAGAGTATAAATTCTGTAACCCTAGTCTGTGCATCTTAATATAAAGTGTTAATTGAGATTTATAAAACTTTCATTTTTGGCTACTATACCTGCTTTCATCTTGTAATTGCTCTTGAATTTTGCTGAAATAATTTGGAGTCTCTCTTTAACTGTATACTGTCTTTTCAGATTCCCATTCCTCACCTTGTTGGACCTTATGAATATTTGAACAGTGTCCCTCAGGTGCACTCAATCAAATGTTTATCATGCTATTAATTTAATACTTTTCAATTTTGCATATATGCTTCAAGAGATTTCTTCATCTCTTTGCATAATCAGAAACTGAAAAAACTATTAAAATGAAAAGAACCTGTGTGGATGAGGAGCTCAGGTTTCTGTGCGTTCTAGCTGGGAATTGCAACTTCACTCTGTGCTTGACCTAGAAGGAGTACTCGATAGTACAGAAAGCCTATATTTGTCTTTCCCAGCAGTAAAGAGCTTCCTTCCCTCTTGTTACAGAATGCGCTATATAACATTTGACCGCAGTAACTGGTTTGACAGACTCAGCTTTTATGATCATTGGCATTCTGTTATTGTTAAAGAGGAAGCTTAGCTTGACTCCAAAGTGGAGTGGCCTAGAGCCTGACTTTGGATGTGTCTTATAGAGAAGACAGACATTTCAGGAAGAAAGCACTGCATCTCCCAGCAGTGTGCTTGGGCAGCATTTCAGTTTTGGTGGTAGGAAAAAGAACTGTTGACTAAAAAAAATAGTTCTTTCTGGATGACTCTCTGTCTAATGGTTTCTTATATGTTTGTCATCTAAATACTGGTCTAACCTGACTCTGCACAGGGTGTCACTTGAAAATTGTACCAGATGCAAAGTTGTATGTATTCAGAAAGCAATAAAATGCAGTGCACTTCAGTGCCCAGTGTAGGACAAAACCTGCAAAACAACACTTAGCTATGGGACATATTAATGACTATTCCTAGCATGTGTTAACTACGGAAAGAGCTCTGTGAACTACTTAGTACAAAATGAATAAACAATCTAAAGGAAAATGTAATTATATGAATGATTAATAATGATAATAGCTTTAGCATAGGTATCTACTTTTCCCCGTCTTTTTACCTTACAAAGACATACTGTTTCATAGCTCCCAACAGCTTGGGGCTGACCAGCTGCACGTACATAACTTGTAAGCAGTCAAACATTTAATCTGCCTTGTTTCTTCTAGATTCTCAGCTGCCTGGGATTCCCATTTTTAGATATTAGCCCATAATTTCGATCTTAAATTTCTCTAATAGTGATGTGGTCCCCAGACCTTTTTCCCCGAAGACATAGGATACATTTTTTCCCTAGGCTTATAATTTTCCTGGAGAAAGACATCACTATTTCAACAGGAAGGCAATAAAACATTTCTGAACACTAGAAATGGCAGTCTCCCCTGTAATAGATTCCTATTTATTTTTAACAGAATCAATAGTTGTTTGCAAGTAATTGCATGCTGCAGTCTGTAAGTAAGGTAAGATTGAGAGTATGCAGCTGTCTCACAATTCAGGTATAGTAATCTGATGAAGTCTGTGGCTACTTTCTATGAAATCCAGAGTGCCAGCTCTTTCAACAGGTTCATAACAATGACCCCTTTCCAGATGGCTCCATATATCCCTTATGAAATCCATCAATACAGTAAACTTCCTTTGCCTAACCTCTGCATTGATTGAAGTACTACATTTGCTAGTAGAACTCAATGAAGCTAATCATCACACAAGTGCAGCTCAATGTTTCTTATTCAACAGACTTCAAAATACCTGAATATCGTTGTAATTGGCCTGCAGTTGAGTATATTTCTATCTTCTTAGAAGAGGATGAAGTATCCCCTTTTATACTTAAGTAACTCTCATTCATCATACACAAGCAGATCATGAAAGATCTATACTAGTCAGTTGTTTTCTGTTATGAAGAGGACGCTCAAATTAAGTGTCTTTGAATCTCAGCCTAACTCTTCCTCTCCAGATTCTCCATATTACACAGTTGCATGAATATTAGTGAATTACATGCAAAATATTATTTTTAAATATTTCCTTTACTACTAAAGCTGGAGCACTATCTCTGGCTGGAATTTGACTTTAATCAGCATTAGATTCTAAAAGATAGAAAGGCACAGTACTGTCAGCTTACAAAGCCTTTGGTTTCAGGAGAGCGGTCACATTATTCATTCTTATTCTAATAAGATATTCCCTTGAGAAAGATTGGGGTATATGTAACCCTAATTAAAATGCTGTTGCTGAAAGGAACTGCCTAAAGATGTACAGCTCTCAATTATGGCACCATCTTAATGTATTTTGATTTATAAGGAAATTTATGAAGAAAATCCTACCTATTGTGCGCTCTTAATGTTTCATTATTTCAGATGGAATAGATGTATACAGGCTGTGCAATGGAATCAGTATACGGATGTTCATAACGTAGAAGACAATGCAAAATAAATTACTTATAACACTAGTTTGTACCTTGCATGGGAATATTCAAAGGGGGTTTATGGGCACCCCTAGGGTGCATGCTCTGTGTTGCATGAAATGATGTAATGTCTTAGAGAATCTGTCAAGAAGGCAAATATTAAAGCAAAGCTATGCCGAGAAAAAGAGCATAGAACAAACTTAAGGAGCTATGGAGCAAGGTATCACTACAGGCCTTCTAGTTTCTGTCTTCTGCTGGTGAAAAATGAGTCAAGAACATTGGAAATGTCCTAAGTTCATCATTATTAGATTTATCTATTTAAACAGAAGAAAAAACCTCAAGCAGCAGATCAAATCCTAATGAAATCCTGTGCAAAGTCCTTCATTCTGTGCCATTGGCCTTTTAAAACACATCCCAAATAAAAATACAAAACTCAGAGGTTTTAAATAGTCAAATTCATATTTGTGAAGCAAATATTTTATACATTTATCTAGCTAGTCTGTAACATAAACATGCATGCACAGGGACAGGGAATGTACTTAACACACTAATTCAGAGAGGGGCATACCCACTGACTCCTGGGCGGACTACAGATGTTTTGCTGTCAATGCCAGCTGCTACATGCTTCTAGAGAAAGAAGGATTTTTTTTTAATGAGACACAACACATGTGCTTCAGGTTACATGACAGTTCATGAAATCAATCAGCTAAAACTGCAAGTACATAATTGAAAATATTTCATGGTGTCCCAAATTTATATGAAAAAGGATATTTGAAGAGAGGAAACATTTAAAAGTTATTCTTGAAGGCGTAAGATAAGTATATAGTGATTAAGTTAAATGTAAAAATAATATTATATCGTAATAGCATTTTTTTAATGAAAGGGTGATGACAAGGTGTTGCAGGGGAACCTTTTTCCGGGAAACCCCTTGTATTCCCTTATCTTTGCAATCCACTTCCTTCCTTGCTCTGACAGAGGCCAAGTGTTGACTTGTAGGGAATGTTAAAAAGTCTTTTTTCCTCCTTTTCCAAGGAGAAATAAGATCATAGCTGAAAATGCAGGAAATGTATGGTTTCCTTTTATTTTTGGAAAGTTTTATTTTTCTTGGTTTTGGTAAGCGATTTTATAGTTTGTTATATATCAAGTGAATTTTTCTAGTTGCACATAAACTCAGGTACTGAAAATATGAATGGGAAAACAATTTATCAGAAAAAAAAATCTGAAACACAGTCATCATTCCTTTTACATACTGCAAATGACACTTCAAATAAAAAAGAAAGCCCAACAACAAAACGCAAAGCCTCTTTATTAGCAAAGAAATCAATTTATGTGGTACTGTGCCAACAACCTATCTACAGCATCATTCTTGGTGAAGAACTATTCAAGTCTGGACATAATAAACCACTCTATCTCTTCTGGATAATGATTTTCCCACATAAATATCCTCTTTCATATTTCAACCACATGCAATCAAGTACCAGTTTAATACCATGGTATCTATCGTCACATCATCATAGTTATTTGCTCTGGTGTCAGCTGTTTCACCAGCAGTTCAAACCCACAGCCTTCCACTTGCTGCCTCTGCTGTTACTTGGAGTGAGGCTGCCATATGCAGACTCACAGAATGTTTCAAAGGCAACAAAAGGGCATAGGTGTTCCAGAAATGAAAAAAATGTGAACTGTCCCAACACTAATAAAGCTAATTACTAACAGCTATACCAAACTTTTCCATAGACAAAAGCTTTTTTATTTAGTCTCAGAACAAACTTGAGAATATGATGGGTGGGAAGAAGATGGGAAAACTGTAGTAGTTGCTGAGTTGCACTACTCCACTTGCTAAACTGGCAACAGAACTTAATTAGAATTCTGCATAACAGCACATCTATTTAACACTCTTATGACAAAAGTTTTATGCCATTATGCTTTTCTGATATCCAACAAATAGCATAGCTGTATTAGAATGATAAATACGGATATTCAAATAATTAACAATAATAAAAAACTTAACAGCACTCTAACTTACCAGAAAAGTTAGTCAAAGAACAGGGGAGAAGGGAACAAGTTTTAATTCATCACTTCCAGAACTTCAGGAATTTTTAAAGTGCAAATGCTTTTAACCAGTTACTCTGAGCAGTATGGTCAGTTTTCATATTCTCGTGAAACTTTGAAATTTAATAGCTGCTCTTTTATTACATAACAAAAATTAATCAAATGTAACTTTTACAATTGGTTTCACTTAAAGTGCATTAATTTTTGGTAGACGTCTGTCCTGGTTCTGGCCAGGCCAGAGTTAAATTCCCCAAGCAGCCAGCCCAGGTGAGCTGAGTTAGCCCAAGGAGGCTATGTTTGTTTCTCCTTTAGGACAGACTGAGGGGTGTAGGAGGCTCAGTCACAGTTTGGGGCTTTCAAGTACTTAAACGTGCATAACTTGCAGAACACAAATAGTTCACTGAGCAAGCCATAGTCCTTTGTGAACTTCAGATTTGTATGATCATAGTATATTTATACACCTGGAATTAAAAAAAAGAAGTATTTTGTGCAAAAATTTCAAAGGCCAGGTTTAAGCTATAACAATATGTGTACATATTTGTACCAGGTTTTAAGGACAACGGTATGTTTTTTCATTGCTTATATAGTGGGAAATATATTTCGGACTGGCCATATTTCAAATCAAGATGATATTAAAAATGATACTAATTTTGCCTCCATCAAGCTCAGTCAGATGGGTCTGTGCGATCCCACAGCAGAGCCCTAGGCCTATCCCATAGAGCACAAGGGTCCAGTGAAAGCCTGGTCAGTTCATTAATAATATTGGAGACCAAAGGTGTGCACCAGGAAGAAAAATATCCCTGAGAGGGCAGTGGTGTTTGTGTTGTAGCTCAGGTTATAACTTTCATTCCATTTCTGACACAACCTCCATCCCAGCCTTCAATCTCTAATTCTTCTCACCATACTAAAATTACATTTCTGAGGATCAGGATCAAAAAGCTGTTATATAGGTGCATATGAAACATATAGATTAATGTGCCATGTAATAGTGGACAGAAAAAAGAGCTCCCTAATCACCTGAGTTGAATGAACGAAGGAAGACATATTTGCCTGCCATCTGTTAATGTAAATGGTGCAGCTAATTTAACAGTATTAGACCTGAATCATCACGCTATTATTCCAGTTTTACATCAGTGTGAAACTGAAAGTGAATCATTAATATCAATGAAATTATACTGGTGTCAGCCATGGAGTAATCTGCAGAGGGGATCGGGTTCATTAATTTTAATAATTTATGATATAGTGTAGGCTACACAATTTCACTAAATCTACTTTTATTTAATGTGACCCACTGATCCTTGTATGTATTACAAATCATCCAATGTATTTGATATGTCTATTATAAGCAATTTCTGGGGAAGCCTGACTTTTTAGGAGTGTACTAACTTCTGAATTTATCTGGGAAGACTGCTGACCCAATCCTTCAAACATCAACCAAAGTGGTAGCTTCTATGCAATAAGGCCATCGCTACGAAAATAACTTTTCAGACTGTAATGGTTGTTTGGAATCTAAAAGTAAAGCCCTCTAAGATGAATTGATATCAGCAAGTGTAAGTTAACACAATAGATGGAGCACCTAAATAGTCACTGATTTAATCTTTCATTTACCAAAATATTGGAAATATTTTTTATATTTTCTCTTTCAATCTTTGCAAGATAAAAGTGAATAAAGTTTGCTTTGACTTATAACGCTTCACAAATATTAATGCAATCCAAATAGAATGAAATAAATTATATATAAAGATTATAAATTGAAAATCTAAATAAATTTTTAAACTTCTCTATGGATTAATAAAAGGAAAAATTCCAGTAAGATACTATAGTCATACCTTTCAGATTGGTTTTTTGTAGAAACACCTCAAATTTTTTTAAATGGTTGATGATACTTGGTTGTTGATAATGATGATTTTCTTAACTGATGGTTTTAAAATGGCTGGTAAGATCCTCATATGGTAGATTTTGACATCCCTCCAGTGATCCAGTAAAAATACACTGATTTCTACTAGTACAAGGTCTGCTGGCCTTTTTAATGAATATTGTCAGTTTGATTTTTAACTTCGCTTGTCAATGGGTTCTACAACGTGTTATTTGTTCCTGTAACAATGAAAGGAAAACCTGCGTAGTTTGAACCAGTGATTATTGCTGTAAAGAAATTCTGTCTCCATACCAGCTCAAATCAGAGAAGAAGCCACTGCAACTCTTTAATGTTGCATATCACTTTTCAGGAAGTTTGACCTCTCAGAATATTATTTAGTATAATCCATTTTTATTTTCACAGGAATTCATATGTACAAAAAAATCTGTGAAAAAATATAAAATAAGGAAGATCTGTTAGAGATGACAAATGTCCAAGATGTGCAATAGACAGGTGGACATAAAAGGAAGGGATCTGGCCAAAAAATAACACATAGGGAATGAACTTAGAAAAGCCAATGTGTAAACTGTGCTCCTTGTTGGTAAATAAATATATTTCTTGGGCATTTGTCCCTCTGGAACAGCTCCTGTAATAGACTTTTTAAAAAATAACTTTTACCAGTCCCTACAGAGTTAAGTTCAGAGAATCACATGTAAGGAGGAGCAATGACATGTCTCAAGATAAATTGTAGTATGGCTGAGAAGAAATCCAAGAAGCTTCTCTCTTTCTTTCCATTTCTTTTTCATCCTGAACTGGGATCCTGTAGCTGTGTGGACTCTGAGCTTCCTAGTACAGGGCATGGAAGAAAGAAAAGCTTGTGTTACGTTCTATTATCTGAAACACACTGCAAAGCTGCTGCAGCATACGTGGGGAAACTGGTGATCTTCTTCCATGGTGCTGCTGTGCTTTATGGACTTCACATGCTTTCTTGCATCAGAATTTGACCTTCAGCAGAAAGGCACTGTGCATGCTGTTCAAAATCTGCCTTTGTGAATTCAGATGAGCTGAATGTCTGTTCACCTGATTCCTGATTATTTACTTATGACTTTGCAATGATTGAGTAGCATCATTTACTTCAAACATGTAAGTTAAGGATCAGAGCTCTGTTATATGTAAAAATCTACACAGTAGCAGGAAACGAACTGCAAAAGGACCCAAATAAATATCTGAAAATCTGGAAACCTTACTCAAAGGTGTATGTCTGAATACAACTTTGAAATCTCAGAAAACTACTGCTGTTATTAACTTTCTGATTTTATATCTCAAATATAGAGCCAGACACTTTGTGATATTCCATTGTTGTTATCAATATCAATCAAACGTTTTAACTCTTTACATTCTTATGAGACACAAAAGTTTCCTTTTTATTTTTCCTCTTCTTTTTCCAGTTTAAATAGTGTGTTTAAAAGGAAAGTGAAAAGCTAAAAGAAAACAAGATGTTTGAACTATTGTGGATGAAAACCAGGAAAATTAAAAAGCATTCTTTAGAAGTTATCTTCTCTCTGTTTTCTGTTAAAAAAACATTTCAAGCTCTGTTTATCCCTTTTGTTATTCCTCTAATATCCTTCAAATCATTTACTCTATGAACACAATCAGGAGGGTATCTACAGACTAGCTAAAGACTATGACTTGACAGGAAATCCTTTTTCAACAACGTATATATTACATATATGCTACTAAAGTTAAAACTGTATTGAAAAGTTGGGGTAGCTAAAACTGCACATGAGAACCAGGTTAACATCCAACTGCTCATTCAAGGCCATGAAAGCACCGAATTACTTCCCTTTGCATCTTATCAAGGAGACTCATCACATGTGTGTCTGTATCCTTCCTGAGCATGGCTTTAAAGGCATGCTTGAAAATGTGGTTACTTTGTTGCTGTGTAATAATTAGGTGGCAAATATAGAAAGTGAACTCCAGAGATAAGTCTGGCTAAAGTTCTTGAGGTGACTTGGGATTTGACTGCCATGCAGCTGAACCATCAGAAGAGATGGATGTGTGTCTGTACTTCTGCTTCTCCAGCACACAGCTGGGTGCCCTAGTGCACATCCATCCTCATCAGGCGTTGAAGCTAGTACAAAATAAGCTCAAACATGTTTAATTATTAGCAGATGGCAGCTAACTTTTTATGTCTTAAAACTACTGGTGCAGGTGAATATTCCCCCTGAATGCAAGCAGTCTGTATTTCTGGAGTAGGTATTTCTGGAACTCTCTTAGATCCTATAGCTTTGAGCTGGGTATCTAGTATGCATATAGTTATCACTCTATGGCTTTGGTATGCTCAGATACATCCTGCTACTTCAGCACCTTTTCAATTTAATAGGTTTACCTCCAAGATTTTTCCTTATTATTTGGATGCCACTTCTGTAGAGTTTTCAGAATAACAGAGTAGTTACTGTCACTGTCTTGTTTATGCTGCGGAATTGTTATAAATACTGCTTTACACCCTTTCTGCACTTATAGGGACAGAATGACATCTAGCAATATATCTTGCACCCTGACATATTTAATTAGTATGTCAAACCTGTGCTTGTACTTCTATTCCTATTTCTAAAGAAGCAGCACTTTGCTCATAGTTTGGTGTCAGACTGCATGAAACCTCTTTGGCATAATGTGAATTAGAACCAGCAGCAAAATGAATGAATGATTAGCATTGGGCATGGATCCAGTGTTTGACATTCCACTCATTAGAAAGTCTACTCTAATTAATGTAATTGGAATCTACTGGGTGTGCCATTGATGGATTTGCTTGTCACCACAATTTTGTTTTATGTTCCATCAAACTCATTGGTGAAAACATGATATATGCTGAGATTACCTTGTAAAGACCCAGTTCTTCAGAGGGATCTGCAAATTACAGCCTCTTGCTCCCATATGGGGACTTAATGCAGTCAACGGGAGCCATGGTAGTGAACCCTTTTGCATCATAATAATTTTCTCATAGTCCATACTAGTTATACATAACAGACATATAACTCTGCATTTATCTAGCACCTGGAGATTTAAAATGATCTCCTAAACACTGAGGAATCGATCGAGCCACTTTCCCTAATGCTAATAACACCTTTTCCTACAAGGTGTCACTGGAAGTACTCAATAAACTCATTGGGGCTACTCAATAAATTGTCAGAATCTGGCTGTAATTAAGTAAAAACACTGTTACAAATAAAATGATATGCATTTTCTGACCAGTACATGGGGAATCTGATATTTCCATAACCATACAGTAAATTATTAACAAATTCAGAATGATACCAAGAACCGTGTTGAATGAAAACTGGCTCTGTAAGTAGCCGGGTGAATAATTAGAAATACTAACTTATTGGAAAGATTTTATCCTTTTCTCTGTAATCCTGACACATCCACCCCAGCTGCAGCCAGACATTTCACAAAGAACTTTTCCTTTCCAACTTGAAGGTGTACATCTGTGATGATTTTCCATCTTCTTTATATGCATATACATATTTCATTAGATCAAGGCTCTCATAATGGTGGGCAAATAATCTATTCTTGGTCTGGAAAATAGCATTGATATTAAATGTAAATGGGAGGTTTGATTTCCATTACACTTTTCTGGTCTAAGGCATAGAATTCTGTAAACAGAATGAAAGAAGACAGACTTTAAGATTTGAAAGCATGAAATAGTTAAATGGATACCAGTAGAAGGAAAATTTACATGATAGCGAAGACATACGGACAAACCTAAGTCCTTTTTTTTTATTAATGTAAAATCTGTGGTCATACTTGGAATGAAACACGTATCCCTGGAGAAGTTTAAAGAATACATGCAGCAAGAAAAATACCATTGTTACCTCATGAATAATGAGTTTCAATAGGTACCATGACAATAAGTATATTTTAGGAAACGGTATTGTTTATAGTATTCTGTTGAAAGATTAAAAAGATTTAACATTTCATTTACATTGTCTCTTTTTCCTTATACCTTTATAAAAACAGTTTGTAGAATGTGTTCTTTTTTACAGAAATTTCATGAGAACAGAAATATGCGTGTCATCAGTTGTTGTGGAAAATTTCCTCTTGCCTAAACTGAGTTCTGTGAAACTAATTTACATTTATTTAAAATATAGTGAAGACTTACAGATGTTGTGATGAGTGAGAGAACTTAGAGCGGTATCTGATGACACTAGAAAGTGAGGTAGGAGATTCTGCTGACCTTTTTGATTCATAAGCCACTGTTTGAGAATTTTTGAATTGAAAATAAGAAGAATTGCAACAATCATTGCGAACAAAAAATGGCCTCGCTTTTAACTTTGGTGCAAATATATTGAAAAGTAAATCATGCAAGTATTTTTATAGTGCCTGCCTCTAGAAATCCTGAAGGATTTCAGTTTAAATAAATATCTTGTCAGTAAAAAAGCATGCTAATCTTTTGCTCACGCTGACGTGTGTGCACATCTACAGCATTTTGTGGTAGCAAGTGCACCAGATGGACAACTGCAATGTTGGAGAATTCCCTATTTTATTAGAATGAGATAGTTCTGCTGGAAAGTTAAGGTTTTAGTGGGCTGTGGTGAGGAACTCAAAACTAAATAGGACAGAAGCCAAAGCGTTTTCCAGTACTCTTTACATTCTGTTAAACATATGGTGAAAAGGCAAGGATGCTTGAATTGATAAGGAAATGAGTTATACTCTTGTGACAAGTTTCATTTTAATAACTTAAGTCCTTGGATCTCAGTCTCAGTAAAAAGGTGACATCTTAATATGTTTCAGTCATTAAACAAAATTCAGCAGTTTTTCCTTTCAGGAAAAAAGTAAAGGGGCTGAAATGAAGCTTTCATATGCATCTTGTGTCTTCCAGTGGTAACTCCCAAGCTTTTTGCTTCACTGGGTATATATGACATACTGTATTATTTGAGGCAATTGAGAAACTAGACAAAAAAAGTACATAATCCAACATAGGCCTGGAAATGCAAAGCTAGAAAATTGATTTAAATATATAAACACTGACTTCCAAAACTCATTTTCCAAGTCTATGCAACAAGAATAAATAGAAAAAAAATCACAAAAAGAAACACAAGTTGATCTTTAAAAAAAAAAAGAAAAAAGAAAAAAAAGAGCTAATTAAGATAATTACCCAAGAAAAGTACTTTTATTTTGCAAGTCTCTATCTGCATGTCTCTCTGGAAGTCTGCATCTTCTGAACTTAAATGTGTTTTGCAATCTGTTTGTATGTTTTTTTTACTTGGAGCATATTTATAAAGAGCACAAAGTTGCTTTTCCTCTTTAATTTCTTGTCATACACAGCTTGTTTCTGAATAATGTGTGAATTACAAAAGAATCCTAAGTCTGAATCAACTAAAAACCCATTGCAATGGTATGCTTCATGACCTTTTGAGGGGCTCCCACATTTTTCAGTTTCTGAAGACTTTCTCTTCAGGAACATTTTTTCTGGTAGGTTCAGCCTTATGTTCTTCTTCAAGAAGGGGATGTCTTGGGCTACTGAACCAACACAGTTCACACTGTGGGGAGACAGTTCCATCTCTTTCTCATGAATGCTACCTCTGTTTTTTAACATCAGAAGGGATTTGCTCTGGAATTTTGCTTTGGCCCCTAATAATACTGGAGATCTTGAACACACATTAATTGACCAATGTATAAGTATTGAACAGGCTGCATAGCACAGAATAGCAGGGTGTTGTGTTTGTTAAAAAAAAGAAAATTCTATGAACATTTAAACTCAAAATTTATTCTGAATCTTGCTAGAAGTTCATTAGAAGTAGTATCTCAGATTTGTATACTGAGACTATGGATAGTTTAGAGGTTTTTCCTGCTAATGCTACTATTAGAGACTGTTGAATTGGGCTACAATTTCCTAACAGCAATAATCTAGACAATGGCATTCATCATCCCAGCACCAAGGTTAGTAGGGCTTATCTGTGCTTTGGCCAGAAGAAATTTAGACCATTTGTTAAGGGTTAGGTTTTCCACATAGCATCAACAGAGTTGGGGATCTCAGTGCCTTAAA
>VZTU01007032.1:0-22549 GCA_013400835.1 Zapornia atra
TCTGAGGAAAGAATTAGAAGTCACCTGTGTTCACAGAAATGCTCCCACCAGCAAGCCAATAAATGCTGAATGGCCTATTTTTACGTGCTACAACACTTGGTTCTGCTCTGTATTTTTCTCCACTCACACTCCAAATATTCTTCTCTTTATTAAGCAATCTCCAGCAATGTGCGGATATTTTTTAATGTACTAAAGTATATGGCTAGAGTAAAACCTTTCTGTCTAGTTGGAAAATCAATTTTTCAAGAACCTGAAGTGTTTTATCAGAGGATCAGGACTATGTAGTTGTTATTACTGACTGTAATATTTCAAGTCATTTTCACAACCTCTGATACACCTAACAAGTAACTTGACAGTTTGCCAAGGCAGCACAGTTAGGTTTGTTGAAGAGAGGTTTAAAATATTCATTAGGGCAGTATATTTGTGAATGATGTATGAAGTTAATAACAAATTCAAGGTTAAGAACAGTGTGACTTCTCAGAATGAAGGGACAGAAACCCAGCTGTGAGAAGCAGTGTTTTATTAGTTATTTCCATTTTAGCATACTAGTAGAGAATATTCTGATTTAACAGTTTTATTTAGAAAAATAGGCAGGATCCTAAATAAACAAATGCTGTCAAGAAGCCTTTGGAGAGAGAGGATTCCTCTTCTAGAAGGGTCAGAAAACTGCCCTGCCCTTAGCTTCTGTTCACTGTGAAGGTGAAGGAATAGTAGCTGCTGTGTTTTCTCATGTCATTTCCAATTTTCAGCTGCAGATGCAGTGTGTCACCTGCTGCATGACCATTCTTACCCATCCTAAATATACAGGGTCATGTGGGTCTTCTGACTTTCACCCATATCCATTTATCCCTATAGTACTTTCAAGTAGCCAAGAAATACTCAGGCCTTGCAAGCATTGGTGAATTGTATCTCATCAATTTGTGCAAGCATAAGCCAACAGAAGGATGCTTTTGGCTCTCTTTACAAGTCTGTAGAAGCATGTGAATACAAACAACTATTAGAATTTACTTTGCTTAATGTGATGATGCTCTGCCTGCTCAACTTCTTTGGACAATGGACAGATCAACCATAAGTTTAAGTTTAAAAAGGAAGGTTCCATGTTCATAGTTAAAGGAACAGCAT
The DNA here is from genome assembly GCA_013400835.1 of Zapornia atra. Lineage (NCBI taxonomy): Eukaryota > Metazoa > Chordata > Aves > Gruiformes > Rallidae > Zapornia > Zapornia atra. The sequence continues at coordinate 1,123 of VZTU01007032.1, forward strand.
TCAATTTCATTACCTTTATAGTATTTTGAAGTTTGGGAATTGGTGACATGTGGGGAAGGTATTACACTAATTCAAGTAATGGTTTTATGCTACATTTAGGGGTTTTGTGGTTTCTTTTGGTTTTTTTCCCCAAATACAAAATTCTTCAGGAATTATTTTTGCCCCAGGAGAAAATCTAATCTGAAGAAAACATAACAGGTCTGCTTTTGTCTCAGTATCACTAGTGGTATGAAACTGGAGTGAAATTAACAGTTGCACAGTTATATCTGTAGTTACTGGAATCATTGTGATGCTATTGACTTCAAAGGAACACACACATGCCCAAAGGGAAAATTTAGTACAGATTTAATTAGAGCATTGTTTTGAGGTCAAAATTTGGCTTGAGGATAAAGTTAGCTTAAGGTACCTGATAAATTTTCCAAACAAATATAGAGTGATATACATTGTAAAAGAAAGGGATTTTTTTTTTATTATGATGAACTATAAATGACTTGTTTTGTTAATTAGTTTTAAAATAATCTTTGATTAAAAATACCTACTACATAAAAAGAACAAAATTCTGTCTCTGCATTTCCATCGGGAGCACGATATACTCAAGTGACCATAAATTAGCATGTACTACTTTGTCACATTTATAATATATGAAAATGTCATTTCACAGGGACAGGCAAAGATGATGAAGGATGGAAAGGTTTTTAGAGTTATTCAGGAGAACTGCTGGGATCCAGAAGTGCGGATTAAAGAGATGGACCTATCAGGTACCTCCATAAAGGAACTGAAATCTCTGTGTCTCATTTAGGATAACAGCAACGTCCCTTTCAGCGCATCTGAAAGTGCTCGATACCAATATCAAAAATAAAAGGTTTAGCATGATGATTCATTAGTTTAAATGTGTTGAAAGTCACTGGAAACTGATATGCTTTATATTCAGATTCAAATGGTACATGTTCCCATAACTTACCTCATTTTCAGCAGCAATTTATTCCCCACACAGGCTCACTGATTTTGGTGGGATTGTTAATACAGTGAGGTACAAGGTGACATAAGTAAGGATGACTGTGGACTTGAAAAGGCAACATACTTTCCAGGTATAAACCTGATTTACATAAAAGAGGAAGCCCTTTCATTTTTGTTCCAAATGTTTAAAAGATTCTGTTTATTCACATGATTTATTGTATGTTTGTTTCTTTTTCTAATTCTTCTTTCTGTTTAGATGTTGCAACTTCATTCTTTATTTTTGCTGCAGGACTCTGAGCCTACATAACTGGTACAATTACTTTCTGAGAAAGGAGTTTTCCTGATTTAGAAAGAAACTTAACCAAATGCCAAATTTGCAGATTTATTTTCAATCAAGTTAGTTACATGCCACTAAATAAGCTTTGTAAGATGGGAGACTGAGATTGGGAGAAGGAACTTCTACTCTTACCAATTTTTTTTGTTAGTTTCTTATTAGCACTGTAATTCCAAATTACTTTTGAGAGACAATGTTATTTAACTAAAGATTTATTTTTTTTTCTTAGATTAAGGCCTGGATAATTCTCAGTAGACATAACTTGAACATCTTCTCCAACTTTTTGTAAGGAATAAATATCTGAATTACTTGAAAAAGCAGATATTTTAAGTAGCATCTTTATGATGTTTGTTTCCTTCTCTCATGAGATAGCATGTTAGGAGATACTTTGGGTCATTCTCCTTATGGAAGTTTACTGCAACAGATAACATAAGTCAATTTAGAAATTCAAGAGCTCTTGAGCAATGTATGTAAACACAATTTAGATAATTTTCAGCTACCTCATTTTTACCCTGTAGAAGCAGTATTTCAGACTCCAACCATTAGTTTGTTAATGGGAATGCTAGAATGTCTTTGCAGCCCCTCTGAAATACACTGCCTTGACTAGACTGTAATCATTCGCTGGGTTACCTCAGGAGTCTGGGGGATTTCCACGTCATTCAACCACAGTGTGGATCATAAATAGCTTTTGGGCATCTTTCCCCTTTCAGATATTTCTTCCAACACTAATAGCAAGTTTCTATAAAACCATTCTGCCCCATCTATTTGCTGGAGACAAAGGGAAAACACAGGACCAATTTTTTTCAAATTTTTGCAACACGTCTCCAGAAAAGAAAATGCATCATAAAGCCAACACCATAGTATTTCATAGTATTTCTGCACAAGCTTAACAGTGCTCATTTGGCTAAAAAAAATAAATAATCATAGAATCATAGAATGGTCTGGGTTGGAAGGGACCCCAAGGATCAAAGAGCTCCAACCCCCCTGCCACAGGCAGGGCCACCAACCTCCACGCCTGGAGCTACACAAGGTTGCCCAGGGCCCCAGCCAACCTGGCCTTCAACACTTCCAGGGATGGGGCATCCACTACTTCTCTGGGCAGCCTGTTCCAGCCCCTCACCACTCTTTCTGTAAAAAACTTCCCCCTAATATCTAATCTAAACCTTCCTTCCTTTAGTTTTAATCCATTCCCCCTTGTCCTGCCATTATCTGCCCTTTTAAAAAGTTGAATCCCCTCCTGCTTATAAGCTCCCTTCAGGTACTGGCAGGCTGCAATGAGGTCCCCCCGCAGCCTTCTCTTCTCCAGGCTGAACAAGCCCAGCTCCCTCAGCCTCTCTTTGTAGGGCAGGTGCTCCAATAATCTAAAAGTATGTGTTACAGCACCATCTGGTGACTTGTGCCATAAAAATGTCCCCTTTTATTACAGCACTCAGAGGAGATGGAACAATTAAGTGTAAAAATATCTCTGTGTTTTTCATTCCTCCTGGTCTTCTAATGACAGATGGTGGGCTCCATTTATTCTTTTCCAGTTTACAAAGCTGTAGCTACTTTCAAAGACTGTCTTCTGTAGCATAGGCTGAGATAATTATACCCCAAAATGTAACCTCCAAACATGGAATAATTTTTGGAACAAAGATGCAAGGAGTGTCCAACAGAACAAAACCAGTCTCAGTCACTGTAAGATATATTGTGGTTTAGCCCCAGGCAGCAACTAAGCACCACAGAGCCACTCGCTCACTCCCCTCCTTTGTTTGTGTGATGCCCAAGAAATCTTTCCAGTAATAAAAAATGGTGGCCAGTGTACCAAAGCGACTAAATTAGTTCTCAGAATTATATGTCCTAGGTCTACTTGGTATACAAACCTCTTGTCTTGATCAACTCAATAAAACAAGCTGTCAAGGTAATTCAATACAACAAGCTGTAAAGGTAATTAACATCACAGTTCTGTGGTACAAGTGATTACAATTTGTTGGATAAAATCTCTCAGTTAAACATAACTGCCTTTTATTATTATTATTTTCTCATTTGTAAAACCCTCTGAAGAGAGTATAAAATAGAGGTTGTTCTATGCTGATACTTACTCCTAAAGCTAGTGCCTAGAAGTGTTCAGTTTGGAAATTTACCCTCAGTTTTATGTCAGATTTGTTCAGAATCGTAAAAATGGATTGAAAACAGATGAGATGCTTATTGTGGAAAACGTGGTGAATGTTCTCAAACATACTAATCAAGTGTTCAGTAGAATATTGGTGAATCTCACAACTAAGGCTACACTTTGAGACATATGTAATTTTGTAGACCAAATCTTCTAACCCCAAACCATGGCCTCTGCACATATTAATCAGATCTTGTAAGAGAGAGTCAGCTTCCCCTCTTGGTTCCTACTGAAAACACTCAGGAGAATAAATCATTCTGTAAAACATTTGAGTGCTTTGGCAAGGTCATTCTCTTAGAAGAAATTCTCCTAGAGTTTTTTCTGCCATCTTTTGCATTACTATTTTCATTGTTAACAACCAAGTTAAGTTTTTGAAAGCATGATAAAATATGTGCATAAATATTACAATCAGACCTCAAATTAAAAAGAAAAAATGTTTCACAGTCCTACTTATTGTTTCTTCTGTTGTTAATCTGCTAGGCTTGTTGTGTTCATTCCTGTAAACTGTCACACACAAAGTTCTGGCATAGAGTTGTGTTGGAACAGAAAGCAAACAATATAGACAGAGTTCTCTTTCCTGCTAACATCAAAATTATTTCTAAAAACAGTCATAATTTCTCATGTTTAAAACCTCAGTAGTCCAGACACAGGATGAATGAAACCAAATGCAAAATAGCTTTGAGGAGCACATTGTTTAACAGTCATCGTTAAGATAACATTGTTATCTTTGAGCTAATTCCTTATTTATTAAATAAATATTATAAATGTGACCCCAAAGCAAACTTATGATACTGTATTCTGTTGGTTTAATGGCACATTCATTTATGTGAGAGTAAATTGTTATTTTAATTGTACATGTGCATACCAAATACTTTAAAATCACTATATATAGTCTACCAAATAATCTAGTATGAACATGAGTGTGTTGTTTTTCTACTTAGCAAAAAATATGCCAATCCTAATGAACCAATAGAACTCCAAATTTCTTACCATGATCCTCAAAAAAAAATTGTATCCATATCACTGTTATCACAGTCTTATCATTAACACATTTACCTTCTACCTTTCAAAATAAAGTGCTTTCTTTTTAACAGCTTATGAAAATAAAATTTAAAAAAACAAACAGTGATAACTGTTTTTTTCTTACTCAGGAGTCACAGTCCAAGTACTTTCCACAGTCCCTGTAATGTTCAGCTACTGGGTAGGTTCCTACTTGTATATTTTGTAATATTAAAATTAAAATTAAAATTAAAATTAAAATTAAAATTAAAATTAAAATTAAGATTAAAATTAAAATTAAAATTNAATTAAAATTAAAATTAAAATTAAAATTAAAATTAAAATTAAGATTAAAATTAAAATTAAAATTGAATAAATGCATCCTCCTATAGATTAGGTGATTGAAGTAGTCACTAGAGCACTGAAGTAAATGGGGAATTGTTCTGCCCTGAAAAATGAAAGACAGAAAAATAGCCCAGGTATCAGAAGAGCCAGCAGACTGTCCTGGCAAAGATCCACTCAGCAGTACACCCAGTAAGAAAGAATTTCTTCTGGGGACCATATAGGGGTAGCTGCACACAGGGAGAGAGAACTTACACAGCATGAATCCATGGTTAGCAGGTAAATGTATATATACAGATTCCATGAAAGCTAGACATCAATCTGTATTTTCTCATGAAAAAAAGCAGTGAAAGTGGTCTTGTCCCACTTTCTTTTAAATGTGGCATGGGACTCATTGACCTAGAATGCTTTGAACCTTAAAATTCAGTAGTGAATTTAAATTAGTATGTTTCCTGCATGTTGATCTTGAGTGCATCAAAGAAATAAAAACAGTCTGAGAAGATAAATCATAGCAATATGCTGCTCTAAATACATTCTCAATTTGACTATTTAGCTATGTGTACCAGTCAAGTTGCTATAAACAGATAGCTGCAGTAAAAATCATTGCATTAAGGCCATGTAGTAGTAGTAGTAGTAGCACTGATCTTCAGAATTTCTTGTTGGATGACATATCCTTACAAGTTTATTCTGGTATTTATGGGAATATTTTACATTATATATGTAACTGGGGGGAAAACAGGAAACTGACTGCATGGATATTGCAGCTCCCTTGTTACAATTATGACTGTTACCTCCTTCTAAATGTTAGAGAGGCTTGCTCAGTTTTTCTCAGTAGAATTCTCATACCCCAGCATCTCACATTTCTTATTTTTATCTCTTCAACCTCAGTAACAGGAGAGTAAATATTAACTACTATGTTTAAAAATTATATGCTGAGGTTTTTATATTGGAATAAGCAAACCCAGAAGACTGGTTTACACAAAAGACCAGATACATGAGTGCATCAGCTGCTGGGGCTTTATTGCACTCATTCTGAGCAGTAAAGGCAACAGCATTTGATAAAATATTCAAGACAAGAAGCAGAACAGCACCCACCAGTTTTAAAGGGAGGCAGAACTTAGCCCCAATGATTTCCAGCCATTCAGAACTGTAAAGTAAATTAGAGGTTCAAACCCTGCCTCTGAATTGTTTGCAGTGACATTTATCCAATATCTTCCAAAGGTGATAACATTTGAGAACTATATTTTAATTTACTATTCTGTTTAATATCTTACCAGGCCAAACCCCAGGATACTTTAGATCTAGCCCAGATATTAAATAACGACTTGGCTGCTACAGTAAAAAAGTACCCCAAGAGGTTTATTGGCTTGGGGACGTTACCTTTGCAAGCTCCAGACCTGGCTGTGAAAGAAATGCATCGCTGTGTGAATGAACTTGGATTTCCTGGAGTACAAATAGGATCTCATGTCAATGAATGGGACCTGAATGCACCTGAACTGTGTGATATTTATGCTGTGAGTACATGTTTCTTTCCATATTTTAGGGAATTCTTTGACATGGAATCCTATCTAAAAATATTTTGGGACTTAGTCATCGTCTACATTTATAGATACATTAAAACAATTGGGCCTTCAAAGCTGCTTAGTGATCAGAGAGATTCAGCTTTAATTATATATGATAAATCATTATAGAGTATAATGAGAATGACACAATATAAAACATTCTGAAACACACTTCATGAAGAATCCCAGACATAGATACAGCCTGGGAGAAGAGCTTCTTGAGAGTAGCCCTGCTGAGAAGGACTTGGGGATTCTGGTGGATGAGAAACTTAACATGAGCCAGCAGTGTGCTCTGGCAGCTCACAAGGCCAATGGGATCCTGGGCTCCATTAGAAGAGGGGTGGCCAGCAGGGACAGGGAGGGGATTGTCCCTCTCTACTCTGCCCTCAGGAGGCCCCATCTGGAGTCCTGTGTCCAGAGCTGGGGCCCCCAATACAAGAAAGATGTGGAACTGTTGGAGAGGGTTCAGAGGAGCCACGAAGATGATTAGAGGGCTGGAGCACCTGCCCTACAAAGAGAGGCTGAGGGAGCTGGGCTTGTTCAGCCTGGAGAAGAGAAGGCTGCGGGGGGACCTCATTGCAGCCTNGGCCAGGTTGGATGGGGCCCTGGGCAACCTTGTGTAGATCCAGGCCTGGAGGTTGGGGGGGCAGGGGGGGTTGGAGCTCTATGATCCTTGGGGTCCCTTCCAACCCAGACCATTCTATGATTCTATGATTCTATGATAATAACAAACTTTTTTATTATATGAGTTCTCATTGTAGAGTTGCCTTCTTGGTTTGCAAGTTAAAGTACAGTACCAAACAAAGCACTTTTGCACTTCTTGCTTCCGAGTTCTAGTTACTGTGTCCAATCCTATTGAAATAATTGATAAAAGTCCCTGATATTTTCATAGACACCAATAAAGCCAAAGTACCCTACAGAATTACAGAAATGGGACCAAAAAGTTCCAAACTGAATGTACTGATTATAAAATTAATTTATAGACTGCATTTCTCAAATAGCCTCAGGTCCAGATGAGGATGGTCATTTGCCTAAATTGCAGAGTGTAATCAGTGTACATTCTGTATCTGTTTCACAGGTTATTATAGCTGTCAGCTTGAAATTGGTCCATAGAGGCTATTTTTCAGAATGCTCACTTTATTCAAGAATCCTGTTAGTGCAGCATCTGGACTATTTGTTTTTATGGGCACACACAATCAGTTATCAGCTTCCACTCTTGGAGATGCACACATTCAGGGAATCACAGCACAGCTGAGGCTGGAAGAGACGTCTGGAGATCAGATGGTCCAACCCCCTGCTCAGGTAGGGTCACTTAGAGCCAGATGCCCAGGACCAGGCCCAGATGGCTTTTGAATATCTCCAAGGATGGAGACTCCACAGCTTCTTTGGGCAACCTGTGCCAGTGCTCAGTCATCTCCATGGTAAAAAAGAAAATGTTTCCTGATGTTCAGAGGGAACTTGTGTGTTTCTGTTTGTTCCCATTGCCTCTGGTTCTGTCACTGGGCACCACAGAAAGGAGTCTGGCTCATCAAGTTTACACCCTCCCTTCAAGTATTTATATACATTCATGAGATCCCCTCTGAGCCTTCTCTTCTCAAGGCTACCCAGTCCCAGCTCTCAGTGTTTCCTTGTAGGAGACATGCTCTGGTCCCTTCACCATCTTCAGACTCTGTCCAGTGTTTTCTTACACTGGGGTCCTTCTCTTGTACTGCAGTCTCTTATAGTGTACATTCTTCAGCTTATGTTTAGCACATGTAGGAAGTAACCTCTGCCACTTTTAGAAACATCCCTGGATAGTAAAGATTGTGAAATTAAGCCATATTTATAATGAACTTTATCAATCTACCAAGCCAGCTATTGAATGGCTATTTTTAATTTGCAAATGTAGATGGCAATTAGTCCCTACAATCCAAAATTTGCAGCTTTATTTATGTATGTATGGGTAAATTAACCAAATTTTTTCAAATGTGTGATAATCTCCTTAGCAACAAGAGGAGGTCCAGAAATACATCTAACAAAATGAAGCTGTTAAATCTTGGTTAAGCATATGAATGACTGATGTCTGTACACTTAACTTTAAGCATATAGTGAAATTACTTGGTTGAAATCAGCATCCTATATTGTTCTTTTGTTTTCCTTTCCGAATATGTCAGTAGCTTTTGAAAAAACAATATACCAGAGTGGAAATGGATTACTGATTAGAATACATTTAGGTTTCAAACTCCAAGGGTAGATTAGGAATAGCTGTAACTTTTTTTTTTAATCCAGGCAAGGGTCCAGAGGGGGCAAATGTACTGCAACAGGAGTGAAAATTCCTGAGTGCAGCTGGAACAATTCTGCAAAGCCATCCTAAAATGGTTCTATAAAGCATTGAGAGAATTCATCTTCACATATGTAATGAAACCAAAAGGATGCTAGTGTGAACTGAGTCTTATACTGCAGGGTGGCTCACAAACACAGCTAAAAATGCATTTTATGCCACATTAATCTGAGGAACACTTGGCCTACTTAAAAAGATATTATAATCACTGCTTCCAATCCTGTAGTCTCAAAAAGAACTTTTTTTCCCCTTTGCTTTTAGTTCTTACTTCTGGACCTATTTTCATGACTGCTACTAATACTCAGTACAATTTTGCAGGTAATCTTTAAAGCATGGCTGAGAAGAAAATTGTCTTTTTGTGTGACTACTCAAGATTCTGACTTTTTTCTTTTTGCTGCAGGCTGCTGAACAATTAAATTGCTGCCTCTTTGTGCATCCCTGGGACATGCAGATAGATGGAAGGATGTCCAAATACTGGTTTCCCTGGCTAATAGGTGAGTGTATATTTACTTTCCTTAATCTACATTTATGAACTGTCATTGGATTATGCCCAGAATATTGTTACAAAGGTAATAGTACAGAGAAAAACTATGTGATTTTTCTGTCAGTCTTTTATTAAATCAAGTATTACAATGAAATGTTGTGCAAATTCAGCAGTCACTTAGTTTCAAGCTTGTTTAGTTTGTCTAACTTTTAAATACCTAGAATTAAAATAATCAGACTAGCAACAGAATCTAGTACTCTCTTTTGTCCTATATATTGAGAGCAGATGACTAGGGAAAAGTGAAGTGTCTCTGAAATGAGCTCCTCAAAAATAATGTGAGTAAATGAAGGAGTAAGCAAAACCAAATGTTACTTCCTAGAAGTAACATTTACTTCAATTATTTCCTAGAAATAGGTTGATCAGAGAGGAAATAAATCTAAATTCACATCAACTATAGCTGAAACGTGGACTTTGAAAGCTCCTCAGAGATGTAGGGAGTTAACTAGTTGCTGGGTTTTTCCCTGCTAGGTAAATCAGAATAACACTGAATAACAGGGATTAGGTTATACTGCGACTTAGAAATGTGTAGGCCTGGTTCCAGCCTCACTTATGCTGTTTTGCATTGTTTTGTTTTGCAGGGGTTTGCACAGCCTCCAGTAGAAGTGTTCTGAAAAATACACACAATATACATAAAATATATGCTCTGCAATATATGCTGGAAAAAGTGTCACAACCACCAGTGCTTTATTTTAAATTAATGTCAATTAGTCTTAATCAGAGCAGACTGAAACACATAGATTTAAAAAGAGGCTAAAATGATTGCATTTACTTAATGAAGTGTAATTAAAAGATGTTCCTAATAAGCCTAATAAGACTTTCCATCTGAGCCTATGGCAAAACATTAATGAAAGATAACCTTTTGAGCTGGATACGTATTGTTTCCCCCATAGATGAAGGGAACTCAGTTCCTAATTTCCAAGCTGTATGTCTGAAGTTAGGCAGATAAATGGCATGATATTCTAAATATATTAGGTATGCTCAGACACTGAGACCTACCTGATGTGGGAACCTAAATTGCTGTTTATGTTCCTAACACATCCAAACAACCCAGTGACAAAGAGAAAAAGAGGTTATTTCTAAACTGTAGGAACTGGCACAATGTCATTACTAAACCCCAAATCTGTGTTGGAATATCCACCAGCATTTCTGCCCCACTTTCTACACAAAAGAAACTCAGAAGCACAGGTGAGAAGAGAAGCTGGTGTATTCCAGACCTGTCTTGGAGCTAGGATAACTGGGGAATCAAGCCTGTACTGTGCAGTTCAGGACATATGCAACCTGCCTGTCAGCTGTCTTAGTGCTGTAGTAAAAAACTGGGCTTAGAATTCAGATCTTAGTTTCCAATCCTGTTTCCTCAGTTCAGTTAGTTAATGTTCAGCTCTGTTTCCCTAATAGAAATAATGTGTAACCTTTGGCAGCAGCTCTGTAACTGTTGGGGTTTATTTCAGCAGGCTCGAGGCTAATTGGAGAAAATGAGGATAACACTTAAAACTCAAACAGGAGAATTAAAAAAAAACCACCAAAAGCCCTCTCATAAAATAAAGCTCTCTTTGTTCTTAGGCATGCCAACAGAAACAACCACAGCCATTTGCTCCATGATTATGGGAGGAATTTTTGAAAAATTTCCTAAGCTGAAAGTTTGCTTTGCACATGGGGGTAAGTAATATACCATGTGAAACACCTGGTTTTCAGTTGGGCATGGTACAACTGCATTTTCTGATATGCCAGCTCATAGGGTTATCACTTTAAGCCAGCCAACAGCTGAGTACTATTACCCCAAATAAGGTATCTGCCAGATCTGCTGCTTGAATGAACACTCTCTAGGCTGTTTCAGCCAGTGTTTGAACTGTTAACATAACCTTTGATGGAAACGAGGAGGAAGAGGAGACAGGAGAGAGTTCAGAGAAAGGGACAAGGAAATAGGTGGAGTAATTTTGGTATCATCATATTGAAGAAGTGGGGTAAACAGAGAAAGAAACTAAAATACTGTTGGTGCAGGGCACTTGCTTTCTAAATAGAGATTTCTGTTGATAATGTGGCATTTTTCTCCTCCTGCATATTTTCTGCTTGTGTTACTGAAAACATCTTTTGGCAGGTGGAGCTTTTCCATACACAGTGGGGCGAATCTCCCATGGATTCAACATGCGGCCTGATTTGTGTGCAGTGGATAATCAGGTGGATCCAAGAAAATACCTTGGTTCATTTTACACAGACTCTCTAGTCCATGACCGTGGGGCACTACGGCTGCTAACAAGTGTAATAGGCGAGGTGAGTTTCAATGCTTCCAGAGACAGGTGAGTCATTCTATATTTAACTATGAAACAGCAAAAGAAGAAGCGAGCAGGAAGAAGACAACATATTCATCCTGCAAAATCAGAACCTGAGCTATGATAAACATTCATAGAATCATAGAATGGTCTGGGTTGGAAGGGACCCCAAGGATCATAGAGCTCCAACCCCCCTGCCACAGGCAGGGACACCAACCTCAGGCCTGGAGCTACACAAGGTTGCCCAGGGCCCCATCCAACCTGGCCTTGAACACTTCCAGGGACGGGGCATCCACTACTTCTCTGGGCAGCCTGTTCCAGCCCCTCACCACTCTCTCTGTAAAAAACTTCCCCCTAATATCTCATCTAAACCTTCCTTCCTTTAGCTTTAATCCATTCCCCCTTGTCCTGCCATTATCTGCCCTTTTAAAAAGTTGAATCCCCTCCTGCTTATCTGCTCCCTTCNCTCTAATCATCCTTGTGGCTCCTCTGAACCCTCTCCAACAGTTCCACATCTTTCTTGTATTGGGGGCCCCAGATCTGGACACAAGACTCCAGATGGGGCCTCATGAGGCAGAGTAGAGAGGGACAATCCCCTCCCTGTCCCTGCTGGCCACCCCTCTTCTGATGGAGCCCAGGATCCCATTGGCCTTGCGAGCTGCAAGAGCACACTGCTGGCTCATGTTAAGTTTCTCATCCACCAGAATCCCCAAGTCCTTCTCAGCAGGGCTACTCTCAAGAAGCTCTTCTCCCAGTCTTTATCTGTGTCTGGGATTCTTCCGACCCAAGTGCAACCCCTGACACTTGGCAGTGTTGAACCTCATGAGGTTCCCCTGGGCCCATCTTTCCAGCCTGTCAAGATCCCTCTGGATGGCTTCCTTTCCTTCTAGGCTGTCAACCACATTGATAATGTTGATAATGTTATTAATGCTATTGAAATGGTTTAATTCAGAAACCTGAGTTCAGTGGGGCTAGTTCCTTGTGTAAGGTTGTTGAGCGTGGGACTGCAAGCAGAGACTGCTTCATTCAGAGCCAGGATTTTCAAAAGGCTTTTCAAATTCAAGTGTATACTTGAAGAAATGAAATTGCAGTTCCACTTGCAAAGATGTAAAGCAGAGAAGAGTCAAAAATAAATAAAAATGTTGTGAGAATCCTGGAGCCCACATTAAACATCATGGAGAAATCTTTGTGCTTTAGAAACCTGTTTAAATTGGGTACATCTTGGGAAAGAAGACCACAAAACGTTCAAATAATTAGTCAATGCTGAGGAAGGGGATGAAGGTAGCAGCACTCGTGCCAACTTCCAGTGGATCACTGCAAAACAAGAGACCTGTACTTGTGTCCTGATCTCTGTACTAGAACTAGTACAGAAATTACTTACCTAGGCCAGCCAAAAGTAACACAGAAGAAACTATTGCTTTTCTGTATCTTGGTAGTCTAAGCACAGGTATCAACCCTTGGAAATCCGTGGGGTTTCAGTCTGTGCTGCACAGGAGATCTGTAGCTTTGAGACTGGACTTCTACCTGCACCTCCCTTACTGTACCTGTGCCTTTTAGAAGAACTTTGTATTTGAAGATTCATGAAAAAAATCAGTGCAGCAGAACAATTACAGCTTGAAACAATACTACAGCAAGTTTTTCTGAAGTGTATATGTATGTACACATACAGTAACACTACAGCTTTGAGGACAGAGAATATCTCTCTTATATCCACCATGAACCAGAAACAGATTTATGGCATGAGCCCCACAGAATGTACAAAGAAAATACCATGCAGTCTAGTTCCATCAGAAACAACTAAGCTAAAACCCAGGATAGCTGATGTGTCAAAAGATCTGCTAATAAGCTGTTAGTACTGGAAATTTCTTATAACATCAGTGGATATAAACTCAGGTGACATTAGCCAGGTTCTTTCCACACATATAGACGTGATAAACCATTTTTTTGGCAGTGTTAGTCCTAGTGAGCACTGATGGAGGGATCTCTGTTTCAGGGATAAAGTTTTAGGCACCAGATAGGTTACTAACAAAATACTAGGGGTCCATCCCAATACTAGTCTCTGTTAATTTCTATTACCTGTCTCTAAATAATAAATATATCATGGGCAACCATGTAGGAGATTTTACTTTGCATTACCTTTTGAATTTAACTGTAGCTTACAGTAATCAAGTGGCTTTAAGTAGTTTTATATGATAGATTTGAAGATTTTACTGGATGTTATGTGCACTTTGTTTTACCCAAAGTCCTACAGAGTAACAGTTCAGCACTTGCCTTCAGTTATCTCCTTTTCTGAAAGGTCTCCCCAAATCTAGATGATGTTAATCCTAAATATATTGTCATTCTACGTGCAGTTATAGTATAGAAAGGATGAGTCTAGTTCTTGAATTTTAAATTGCCATGTTGAGGTGGTTAGATTCCTTTTGTTATTGTCAAGGAGACAAGATCATTTGCTCATTTCTTTTTTTTTTTCCCCACATTAAAATGCTGAGAGACATGTTTTGCCATTGTTAGAAAGACCTTGGTAAATTAGAAGCTGTGTGACTCAGCATGGCAGAGACCCACAGATTCTCTTTCTGGTCTGATTTTTGTTAAGCTGAGCTGTAGATGTCAAGAGCAAAGCAGGAACAAGTACAACACATTTTAACTTGTGTGGAAGGCCAGTCTCAGAGCAGCTCTGCTTTACAGGAACAAGTCAGCTTTGCATCTCCAGGCTGCTGTAAGCTATGGCTGTGGTGGGAGCGCTGCTGTCTTTGCTCCACACTTAAACTGTAACTTTTCGACCTTTCTTCCTAAGAAGTGACACATAAACACTGGTCCTTTATCATGATTAGTCTCTGCAACTGAAATTTAGTTGTTTGAAGAGAGAGGTTATGGATTCTAATTCAGTCATCTAAAAGTCACTTCAGCTACAGCCTCTCTGGTATCTTGTTTGTTTTGTCAGCAGACTTCTGAAATTAAATTTCTCAATGCAATCGATTTGACCAGTATACTACATGGGATGTTGGTGTCTTATTTAATTCTCCTCTGAGTACTTTGAGCTCAAGCAATATGACATCAGGTGGAACCACAGTGCTGAAAAGTCATGAGTCAGATGCCAAAAACTTCAATACTTTTAACACTCCAGAGAATTTGAAATTTTTTTTTTCATTGCCTAAAGCATCTTATCCTTGGGAAAAAAAAAGCTTCCACATCACATTTTCAAGCTTCCTGAAGATTAAAAAGTCCCCTCTTTTTTTCCAGTGAAAGTTGATATTCTTACATAATACCCTTCCAAGAGGCAAAGGCTTAAAAAAAAATGTCAAATATATCAGTATTTTCAGTGCAGTCATGTTTTGGCAGGATAACAAATATAGGATGAATAAATGCTGGGCTAAAAACAATGTGACTGGGCCTGTAACTTTATGAGCTGAAGGTTTGAAATAGGACAGGTCTCTAGAGTACAGCCAAGAGCCATGCAGGAAGGGCAGCAGTGTGTGTAAAGATGTGCTTAGACATGGCTTCAGGTCCTTAGGGAACAGCCATTACCTGGCATCACAGTGTAATGTGTTGGCTTTGAGCTTATGAATATTAAAACCCAGTGACAGTTGTGATGAGTCATATACTTTTAACTTCATCCCTTCTTAGTTTTGGGTGCAGGCTAATTGGAGCCTTCCCCAGTTACAGGAAGCAGAAATACACGTTTGAGAGAGAATTTTTGTAAGACTGCAGAATTGCTGCAGTGCTTTGCTCCACCTATGGTGAGGTAGCATGAAGTGAATATAAATAAACACAAAATCCCTAATGATGCTGGCTATAAAAAGTGAAGAACTGGGTTGACAGGGGATTAAATGATCCTGTGTATCTCTGCAAAAACTCCCCCATGATGATTCCTCCCATCACCCAAAGGTAAAACATTCTCTGGCCAGAAGCTGGAGCTGAACCAGCTAGAGCAACATGGCCTTTTTTTTTGAGATGTATCCTGATATTAGCAAAGAAGGTGAGATTCAAGGTAAACACAATTTTTCTTTAATATAAGAGGACAAGCTCATGCTTGATGCTTCTTAAGATTCAGGTCCTATTACTGTGAAGAAAGTTCTGTTGAGTAGAAGGGTCCACTGAGGTAAATCATTATCCACATGTACCTTTCAAGATGCACTAATTAGGGTATTGAACTGTTAAGTCTTCTAGGGAAACCTAGAGGACATCCTTTGGAATAACATAACAATACATCTATTATGCTGAGAGTATTCTTTATCTGCAGAGATTTCACAGGACTTGCTAAAGACAGGTATTGCAATCCCCATTGTATAGATGGGTACAAGACTGAAGCTCTAATAGTAGAAATGAGTAACCTACTATCACTGGCAGCAGAGCAATAATGCTGCTTCTAATTTTTTCTTATTAATTTGCAGCTCTTAATTTTACTGCTACTGAATAGATCCCATTATTAGCCATGAAACACTTTTAACCAGAGGAAAAGAAAAATATAATTGAAATTATATAAATATTCCAATGAGAGCATGAGATTTCTTTCTGCTTTGTTAGATAGGAGGTGTAAACAAGACTGTACCAACCTTTCTGGCTTACTTAATCTTCACTCAAAAACGGCTGGGCAAATACTTCCTCAGAAACCCACTCTCCCCTATAAAGCTAGTATGTTTCTTAGTTCCTTGTTTGGTTTTTGTCTATATGGCATACATTCAGTTTCCACATCTGAAGAAAATGTCTTGGTGTCAGGTGGCCTATTATAATTAAAAGAATGTAATTAGCTGCTTAAACGTACACACATGCAAAGAGATTTTGTTTAGTCTACACTGAGAACTTGATTTAGTAGAGAAAGTGTATAGATTCTCCCAATCTCATGGCAAGATTTCTATAATAAATTGTAACTCAACAATCCAGGGCAGAACAATAGAATGTGCATTGTCTGTCTGGATTTCGTGCAAGGTTTTGTATAGGTTTTTTCAGAGACTCTCGAGTGACATCTACTGGAGGCAAAAACATAAATAAAAAAGCAATATTTAACAAAAACGAATCGTTTCATAAAATAACTTCATCCTATTTCAGTATTGGAAACTGAATTCAAATACTATAACAGGTGCCCCGATTCATGAAGTTGACTTCAAATTCATGAGACATTTGCAAACATGTATTTTTAATGAAAACTGTGGTTTTCAAATATTCATGTCTCCAGGAGACGAAGCTGAAAGGACAACAGACATTTGATAAAATCAGGAGAGCTGGCAATATGCACTCTCCAAGGTAGATAAAATGGAGAGATATCTTTCCAAGGTAAAGAAGTCATCCTATTGAGGATCAATAGGATGTTGATCTCTGATAACAGGAATGATGCATACAGAGTTTTATTGAACATTCTTTTCATTGACTTGCTTTCAGAAACAAATCCTATCATGTCATTCATATTCTCAGATACACATTTCAGATGCACAATTAATACCCAGGCACAATTAAAGACAATGACTTTTTTAAAAACTTACAGACTTCCAAAAACATATGAAATTTTGCAAATGAGATTTTGGGTTTGTCATCTGAAGCTGAATACTAGTTAAATGAAACACTTTATTTAAATGTTTGTAGTCATTCTACATTGTACCACGGTTTAAATATTATCACATTGCAGATGCTACAGCTTTTAAAGTATCACATGAAAGACAATTGTGATTGCCTTCTATTTGTTATTACAGTCTACTCACATTCAAGTTTGTGTGGGTCTGTGTCTGTCTATTTGTGTGTATGTAATTAAGAATTTCAAATTCAAGAACCCAAATCCAAGCATCTTTACTGAGTTTGATGGAGTTTAAGTATCCTGAGATACTTAGAAAAATTATCATACTCTTTTTGGACTGCACACAACAGTACAGGGCATGCAATGAACATGAAAAAGAATCAATAAAGTCAACAAACAGAAGGAAAATTTCTGTGTACCATTTCCTGGCCACTTAATTATGGCAATACTTAGCCAAGATTAATCATTGCATTTTAGGCTAACTACTTGCAGAAGCAGTATGAGTACAAACTTCAGTTGGACATAACAAAACCAGTAGATAACCTATACTTTTTTCAAACTTAAATTCACACAAGAAACTTGAGTCACTATTTTCAAGTGCTCTTTTCCTAATGAAGGTTGGAACTCAAAGATGATCTTTATATTTATTTTATATGATCTTTATGATCTACATATTTATAAGAAAGCATGTGCAATTATATTGCAGTTATATTGCTTAATGTTACTACAAAGTGTACAATATTGTCTTTTATTACCAGGACAAAGTTATTCTGGGGACAGATTACCCTTTTCCACTTGGGGAATTGGAACCTGGAAAACTGATTGATTCAATGGAAGATTTTGACAATAAACTGAAGGTATGATCTCTAAATTTGATTTTTTTTTCCCCTTCCTGTTGAAGCCTTGACATTTAGATCTGAGATAAAGCACTGAAAAATCAGTGTAGTCCACTGATTCCCACAAAGACTGGAAGAAGGCATTTAGTCTCTTTGCAGCAGTTCATTTTAAAGCCTGAGTAAAAGCATTTAGGTAAAATATGAGTTAAGCACATTCAGACATATATATATGTGTTTTGTCTTCACAGGATAAACTCAAGGCTGGCAATGCTCTGGAATTTTTGGGTCTTAGCAGAAAACAGTTTGAATAATTGTAATATATTGAAGAGATCAAACTTCAGAAATTATGCTGGATCTTTAGGGATAGTTCAGTTTGCATGTGCAATTATACAGATGAAAAATAAATTTTACAAGTATATTACAGTCTTCTGTTATTTCCAAAACAATAGTAGTAAGGGTACTGGAAATGAGTATGCACAGGTATATTTGAGGATTTCAGTTGTCTTTAAGCAATCCCGAAATCTCAGCTTTCCTAAAAAAGGAAAGATTTCATCTTCTGCAGTTAAAGTAAGAATCTCTGAATGATAATCAATGCCATCTTCTTAGGACTTCATTCTCAGGAAGAAAGAACAGAGAAAATAATGACTCATTGTCTGTTACATTTCAGTCTTTGTTATACCAAATAAACAGCATTTGGAAGAATCTAAAAGCAGAATTTAAACAGAATTTTGTTGATGCCCATTAAAAGGCAACATATGCCCTTATCCACTGATTGAAACTGCAGCATTACCCCACTTCATCTCAGTGCTGCAGGTAGATGTGCTGACACTTCATACATGTTACAGTGGGTTGAGAAAGGTCTCTGTGGGGACTTGCACATTTTAGCTGCTGTCTATGCCACTGGCAACTTACTCTTCAGAAACAATTTGAACAATATGGTTGTAGGAGCAGAAATGATGTATTTGTGTGGGCAATACTTTCTGTGTCACTGTCAAAAGAAATACTAGTGTTTAGCAACAGTATGGTTTAATGGTCCATCCTGCAAAAAATAACTTTCTGAAAGTGAGGTTGGATACTTTAAATGTTGAAATGTTAATGCTTTACCTAGTTTGAGTCCTGCTCTAGGAATGGGAAGATGGTTTGCTTTATTGACTGTTGACTGAAATGAGTTTTCATACTTAATGTGGTGAGTGGACAAGCATCCTCGTCCTCAGAGGATTTTATGTGAGTCAGAAAAATGCTGATGACCACCTAGTCTCCATTATCAAGAGATCATTTGCTAGCTGCATGTGGTGTCACCATTCTTCTGCTTAAGTCTTAGAAGACTCCAGGAAAAATAACATTAGACAGAATTTGGTCTCGTAGCTGTGCCCAACTGCCCTCAAGTCACACACTGAACCTGATGGATGGTTAACATCAGAAGTTCCTGCTGATACCAGGCTGTGTTGAACTACAAAAAGGCTTTGTTCTGCTTTACAGTGTCAAACAAAACAAACAAAAAAAAAGTGCTTTGTGCAGGTTAATTATGTGTTTTTCTAGTTACTGCATTTGGATCTTTACTGTGTAGCTTCTCCAAAAAATATATATATAAAAATATATGTTCCATAAAAGACAACTGGACATCAGAAGCTGAAGCAGACAGAAGCTCACAGATTTAGGCCCTGGGAATACCAAGTTTTCATGGAAAAAAGGACCTAGATAAAATAGCTTTAACAGTATTTTTTTCCTCAGGTTTGCAAGACTTCTGTTGACCTTTATTTAAGTATCTACATGAAAGTCTTGAACCACTTAAATGTATGATTTTTTTTTCAACCAGATTGTTTTAATTAAATCTTGAAGAAAGGCAACATTGTTCTCATATAATATTCTTTTCCTTCAGCATATTTGATTTTCACAGATGTTTAAATGAAGAGGAAAATCCACTGTGATTCCTCCACCACATTTTAATTCTTCAGTTTTTAAAATGAATGAAACCTGATAGCTTAGTGAGAATACAGGGTTACATCTTTGGGGAGCAGGGTCTGGAACTTCTCCAGTAGCAAGAACAGTATTTAATTACCTTAACCTGTGACTGAACGGGTGATTGCAGCACTCTGCATGGCAATTAATTAATGTGCATACCCTGCATAAATCATATTCATTATGCACTGTCATTATTTAATGATATTCTACTTACTCTTGATGTGTTAAGATTTTTAAGAGGGGGATATATATATAATCTTCCCTCCATCTTCCTTTTTTCTCATTAAGAAAGCTAAGATAAATTCTAATTACACAGATGAGCACATTCTTAATATTCTGGCAATTACTAAAAGGATAAAAGAAAATAACTTTGAAAGTTGAACACCCAAACTTCATGAGTTTTACACAGTGATTTAAGCAAGGTAAAACGTTGCACTTTTAAGATTGTTAAAGGCACAAAAAACAAAGGCTGAGATCAGCCCCCTGGTTACAACAGAAGCCTGGTATCCTTGGCGTGGGTCAGGGACACCGATGTTGTTTTTCCTTTTCCCTCACGGGCGTACATTAGAAGGAGAATCCTCCTGCCAGGACATGGCGTAGCATTAGGGCTACGAAGATGATTAGGGGCCTGGAACATCTCCCCTGTGAGGACAGGCTGAGTGAGCTGGGACTGTTTAGTCTGGAGAAAAGAACACTTAGGGGGGACCTAATTAGTGTGTATAAATATCTTAGGCATGGGATGCAGGGGGAATTGGCCAGCCCCTTTTCAGTGGTCCGTGGGGACAGGACAAGGGGCAATGGCTGTAAACTGGAGCACAGGAAGTTCCGCACCAACATGGGGAAGAACTTTTTCACAGTGAGGGTGAGGGAGCCCTGGGACAGGCTGCCCAGGGGGTGTGGAGTCTCCTCTGGAGATATTCAAGACTCGTCTGGACGCCTGTCTGTGCAATATGAGCTGGGGAGCTGCTTTGGCAGGGGGGTTGGACCCAATGAGCTCTCGAGGTCTCTTCCAACCCCTACGAGTCTGTGATTCTGTGAAATGCAGCACAGCTCAGGGTGGTACCTGTTGGGGGGTGGAAAGCTGTGTGAGTCCAAGGGAGGCATGGTATGGAAGCGGTCTCACTTTGTCACCCACGCTACCGTATCAGAAGATTCAAGGTTGGGTTAACTAGCATCACATTCAATCTCCCCAGCGTCTATTTCCACCTCACTGCGTAACTGCTTCTTTCTTTTACTCCCGTAACGAAGCTGGAAGAGAAACGAGGTGCCTGACCTTGTCCCCGTTTAACGTGTCTTCAGCCTGTTCTGAGGGAGTTCTGGGCTGGGGGTTGTTTTGCAGTGATGGGCGGGGCACGGGGACTGAAGGGAATCAGGGAATGCTCATGCCACATCTGGGCGAGCCGTCTTACGATGAGTAAATACGCCATCAAGACAATAAACACGTTATCCCGATCAGCCCCCGATCACGACAGGTCTGCCGGTAAAGCACGGAGGTGCTTTACAGGGCCTGCGGCGCGCCGCACCCGTGCGCCTCCTCAGGGCTGCGCTGGGCCCAGCTGTAACCGCCCGCAGACCCCGCGCGGGCAGCCGTTACTGCACCCCGCGTAACGGCCCCGGCTGAGGGAAACCGCCGCGGAGCGCTCACG